>JANHAO010000669.1:0-38807 GCA_026873985.1 Saraca asoca | reverse complement strand
TCAGGGATTCTTGCTATGATTAACAATGATTGAATGCACATTTAGTGATCTAGGATGCATTAATCTCAAGTTGATTGGTTCCCTTAGCTGGTTGCTTTTTTTTGTTGTTATTTTCGATTTTGCATGTTTTAGTGTAGTTTCTGTTATCTTTGTTTCTGTCCAAACCCCCCTCCAATTACATCTCCTAATATCATTAATAACATCATCCTAAAATGGCCTTTGGGTTTGACCTGGGTTGCCTATGCTACAAGTTAGTTTAGGTAGCTTCAATTTATAAATTTCTAATTCGATCCAGCTTGACACACGCGATCAATGAGCTATAGACTTAAAAAGAGTCATAGGTGACTTTGTGGACAAATTGACTCATCATAATATGCAAAAATAAGAATAGAGGCCAGAAACTTAGATGCCTCCACCCCTTCCACCTCTTACCATTCCAACTGCCATGGACTTTCACAATTATTTGAGAGAATTCTGAAAGCTCCAGCCTTCTAGATATTCAAGTATTAGGTTAGCCCTAGATCCTCTTGAATTTTTGACTTAGCTTGAGAGCTTGTGGTGGGTTTTATAATGCTCAAAGGATGTATGTATACAATTGGTTAAGTTCCAGCTAGATAGTTCTATGGCTACTTGGTATCAAAGCTGGGAAAGTCGTCGATCCATAGAGGACAGAGTAAATACTTGGGAAATGTTCTGCACAACCTTCCTACAATAGTTTTTCCCTTAAGGACAATGATATGCCAAATTATAGGAATTTCAGAATCTAAGATAAGGGGACTAAAAATTTTAGAGTATACCACTCAGTTCTTCCACCTTTCCCAATTCACCAACTATATGATCTTTACAAAATGGGACAAAGCCTGGAAATTTGTTAGTGGCTTTAATGATTGTTATTTTAATGTTATACAAGTTACTAAGGACACTACATATAAACAAGTGTATAACCAGGCAATTGAACTAGAAGTGAGGTCTATGGAGAGGTAAGAACCAAGAGAAGCCGCAAACAGTTCAAGAAAGAGATCCAGATTTTAGGGCCCTAGTAGTGGTTTCATAGGACAGACATTTACATCTTTTAGTGCATCTTCCTCTTAGAGACTTGAGGTAACCATATCCTCCTAACATTCAGGTGCAGGTACTCAGGGTAGGAGGCCCACAAGTGCTGCTGCCTCTAGTTATCGCCCTTCCGTGGGATCCAATTTTAGTTGACCTACTTCAGTACCATGCCAAAACTATGGGAAAATTCATTCAAGGATTTGTAGGCAAAAAATTAGAGCCTGTTACGGATGTGGTCAGGTAGGTCATTTGATAAGAAATTGCCTCTATTCTTCTACTTTGCCTAGTGGCATTGAAGCCATAGGTGCATCTGAGAGTGCTCCACCTTGATTTATGCCATCCATGAAGCATCCAATGCCTGATTCTACTATTAGAAGGGGAAATAAAAGCTTGATTAGTAGAGGCCGTGGTAGTGGTCAAGAAGCCACTACAAGAGTATACACCTTGACTAGGCAGGATACTCAGACTTCAGATGTTGTGGTCACAAGTACCTTCATAGTTGATTTTATTTTAGCTTATGTATTGTTTGATTCGAGTGCAACCTACTCATTGGTGTCTACTCACTCGGCTATGCGACTTGTTAGACCTTGAATCCCTTTAGAATCATAGCTATTGATATCTATTCTCCTAGATTAAACATTGATAGCTTGTGATATGATTTCCTCTTGTGAGATCAATGTTTGTGGAACTATTTTGCCTATCGACTTGATTATGTTAGACATGGTTAATTTTGATGTTATCCTAGGCATGGATTGGTTATCAACATATTATGCATGTGTTGATTGTAATAACAAATTGGTTAGCTTTCATATACTAGATAGAAAGGTCTTTGTACTTAAAGGAGACAGGAGTGATGTTCCTATTAATCTAATTTCTACCATGCAGGCTAATAAGATGATTAACAAAGGATGTGAGACTTACTTGGCATTTATCCGAGACATAGAACCAATGGAACAAAAGGTAGAAAATATGCTGGTGGTTCAGGAGTTCTTAGATGTATTTCCAGAAGAATTTCCTGAAATACCACCAGAATGAGAAATCAAATTTTGTATTGATGTTGTTCCTGGAACTGGTCCCATCTCTATTCCACCATATCACATGGCACTAGCTGAGTTAAAAGTGTTGAAGGTCCAATTATAAGATTTGGTAAATAAGGGTTTAATCCATCCCATCCTAGTACTTCTCCTTGGAAGCCTCTATATTGTTTGTAAAGAAGAAGGATGGAACCTTAAAACTATGCATTGATTACAGGTAGTTAAACAAAGTCACAGTGAAAAACAAGTATCCACTGCCTAGAATTGATGATTTGTTCAATTAACCCTAGGGCGTTCAATACTTTTCAAAGATCAACTTGCGATCAAGTTACCACTAACTACGAATCTGAAGGGAAGACATTCCTAAGATAGCTTTCTGAACCCAGTATGGCCATTATAAGTTCTTGGTGATGTCTTTTGGACTAACAAATGCTCTTGCAGGTTTCATGAACGTGATGAATAGGATCTTCAAACCTTTTTTGGACCAATTTGTGATTATATTCATTAATGATATTTTGATGTATTCCCCTGATGACTAAACTCATGAATAACATTTAAGATTGGTGTTGCAGACTTTTAGGGAGCATTAACTCTATGCCAAATTTTCAAAATGTGAGGCCTGGTTAACTAATGTAACTTTTCTAGGGCATTTGGTTTTGAAAGAAAGCATTAGTATGGATCCCAGAAAGGTAGAAACAGTTCAAAATTGGCCTAAACCCATTTCAGTAATGGAGATTCATAGTTTCTTAGGTTTGGCTAGATATTATCGCCATTTTGTTAAAGATTTCTCACGTATTTTGACTTCATTAACCAAGTTAACTCAAAAGTACACTAAATTTGAATGGTTAAATTTATGTGAAGCAAGCTTCCAGTGACTTAAAAAGTGTTTGACCATGGCACTAGTGCTAGCCTTACCCACAAGTGGTGGTAACTATACCATATATTGTGATGCCTCCAAAATTGGTCTTGGGTATGTTTTAATGCAACAAGATAGAGTCATAGCCTATGCATCAAGATAACTTAAGAGGCATGAGCAAAACTATCCCACTCATGATCTAGAGTAGGTGCAATGGTATTTGCCTTAAAGATTTGGTGCCATTATTTGTATGGCGAGAAATGTGAAATTTACATGGATCATAAGAGCTTAAAGTATATCTTTGAGCAGAAAGATCTAAACTTGAGACAATGTTATCAGATGGAATTGGTGAAAGATTATGATTGCTCTATTTTGTATCATCTAGGTAAGGCTAATGAGGTAACCAATGCTTTGAGTAGGAAGTTTGTGGGAAGCTTGCTCACATTGAAGTTCCTAGGAGACTGATCATTCAGGAAATGCATGAGATAGAAGCTAATGGAACTCAATTACAAATAGTAGAATTGGGAATTTTCATGGCTTATATGTAAGTGCAATTTCCCTTGGTTGATAAATTGTGGCTGCATAGGCTCAAGATGCAAACATAAATAGGTTGTTAGGCAAAATGAAGAAAGAACCAGATTTTGGTTTGGTAAGAGATAGTAAGGGAGCCTTGATTTACCATGGTCATGTGTGGGTACTAGAAATTTCTAATTTGTGACAATGACTCATACATATGGCTCACTCATCTTCTTATACTATACATCTTGGTAGCAATGAGATGTATCAGGATCTTAAGACAGGTTATTGATAGGAAGGAATGAAATAAGACATAGAAGAATTTATTTCTTGATGTCTTACATGCCAACAAATGGAAGCTAAACATCAAAGACCATATGCCTACACCATAATATTGAGACCCCCAAGTGGAAATGGGAGAAAATGACTATGGATTTTCTTACTGGACTACCCAAGACTCCAAAAGGCTATAATTTCATTTAGGTGATTATTAATCATTTGACCAAGAGTTCTCATTTTCTTCCAATAAAAATGACTTATTCAACTACCTAGTTTGCCCAGTTATACCTAGATCAGATTATGTCACTACATGTGGTTCCATTGTCAATTATATCTTATCGAGGTACTTAGTTCACTGCTCGATTTTGGAGATCTTTTCAAGAGACTTTGAGGTCACAACTTCATTTTAGCATAAATTTTCACCCCTAAACAAATGGTCCATTTGAAAGGACCATTCAAATCTTAGAAGATATGCTTTAGGATTATGTGTTAGAATTTAAAGGTAGCTAGGAGAGATACTTGCCCTTGATTGAATTTGCTTATAATAATAACTATCATTTTACCATGCAAATGGCCCTTTTTGAAGCATTGTATGAAAGGAAATGCAAATTTCCAATCAAATGGTTTGAAATAGGAGAAGTGAAGCTCTTAGGCCCAAACTTGGTGTAGAACGCAAATGAAAAAGTCAAAATCATTCCAGAGAAATTATTAACAGCTCAAAGCCACCAAAAGTCTTATGCTGATAAGAGAATAAGGGACTTGGAATTCCAAGTGGGTGATTAGGTGTTCTTGAAGATACCGTACATGAAAAGAATAATGAGATTTGGTAAAAAGGGAAGGCTGAGTCCTCGATATAGAGGCCTATTTCCCATTGAGAGATGGATTGGTGTTGTGGCATACAAGTTAGATCTACCTCTAGAATTGGAAGGCATTCATCCCATTTTTTATGTATTAATATTGAAGAAATATGTGCCAGATCCATTTCATATCTTTTCTTAAATTTCGGTTGAGTTGGATAGCCATCTCACGTATAAAGAGTGTCTAGTAGCTATAGTTGATTATCAAACGAGAAAGCTTTACTCCAAAGGGTATCCATTAGTGAAGGTCCTGTGGGAGAACCATGGGAAAAAGGAGATAACTTGGGAGCCTGAGTCCCTCATGATGAATAAGTACCCCTAGCTCTTTAAGTGATCTAATGGTATAGATTTCCACTTCTTATGACTATGATTCTAAAATTTGAGGACGAATTCTTTTGTTAGGGAGAAGAGTTTGTAATACCTTAAAAAAATAAAATAATAAAAATAAATAAGAAATACTTTTTAGAGGGACTGTATTGTAGTTTCTAAAATTTTTGTTAGGGTCATAATGTAATTTTTTCTTTTTTTAGGAAGACCTTTTTGAAGTTATTATTGGGTCAACAGGGTCAAAATGTAAATTTTCCTATTTTTTTTATGTTATATTTCCTAGCTGGCTTCCCCTTGAGTGCACTTCACTTCAACCCAATACCCCCTCCCTTGCGTTTACGCTCTTCTTCTTCCGTCTACCTTTGTCTTTCCTTCAACCACCATCCGATAAGCTAGTCACTGTCCTCCTTCTCCGACGTCTTTTTCGGCATCTCTTCCTTTCAGCTCAACTTAACAACTCAGCTCTTCTCTTCCTCTTCTCCCCTATTGTTTGGCCAGCACTCCAACCAGCTTATTGGTGATGCTTAGTCGGTGCCAAGCTACCCACCTACACTTTGGAAGGTGATGAGTATTTCTAGAACAAAAAATTTATTTTATAACAAGTCTACATCAAGTTTTTCAATAGATCTAGTTGAAACCCTCATTTCTCATAGTTGAAGGAAGTTGAAATTTTCTTGTAAATTTGCTTCAATGAAGTTCTTATTGAAGGATCAAGCACACCAACATTAAAGTTTTTGATTTTTAGCTGAAAAATCCAAGTAGGTGGATGTGCTACTTGATCTTGAAATTTCAGCTTAGATATCGAAGTTCAATATTAGTATAAAATAGGTGTGCTTAGTTAGAGAACTTTAAAATTTAGTTCAAGTATTGATTTTGATGTTGATTATACCTAACTAGGTTAAGTGACTCTAATTTCCAAGCTAGCTTATTTCTAAGGTGAATGGATAATCCTACTTACTTGATAAATTCCATTTACTACACAAAATAATTTTATAATATGAATTTTTATGGGTTTTGAAATAATGAGATTTTCTTATGTTATCTTGTTTGAAAGTTTAATTATATGTTGTAGGCATATCTTATCTTAATTTATGCTATTGGAACTGGTAATTTTATTTTACTATATGATGATTAAAGATGAGAATGATTTAATGCATGTACATATTTTGTAATGATTTATTGATAAGATCCTGGACTTACTGGAAATTCATTGATAACTTTAAGTGCATTTGTGTATAGAATATTTTATAAAGGTGTTAGATGGATCATGATGGGGATTATAGGCGTGCTGTATAGGTTATGATGGTGCTTACAACCGTGGTTGGGTGGATTATAGGGATGTTTAGGATGTTGTAGTTACCTCTAGGAATTTTCCTTTGGGATTCCAGTTGATTGTTTTGGCTACTTAAGTATTAATATATTTTAGAAACCTTATTTGAATTTCTCTCATGTTTACATCATGTTGGATATTGTCATAGTAGCATACTTTGTTGTTCATTCTCATGCTATTAAATGTCATATTTTAATAATTGAACTTTCTTGATAGATGAAAACTTCCAAACTTATTGTGAGATTTTAACATTTAAGCAAGTAAGCTTATTTCATGGCTATGTACATATTTTGTCTTATGGATTTCGAATATGATTTATAAACCAAGTTTTGGTTTTCTATGGAATTATTTCAGTTTCTATGAAACTCACTCTTTTTTCTCAATGTTTTTCAGGATCCGAGGATACACCTACCATTCCTCCACCTCATACTAGTCCAAGATCTACTCACTGACCAAGTAGATCACCTTCTGCAGAGATTAAAGGTATAATAATGGTGAAGGCCTTGACAGTTGATAAAATTGTATATGCATGTATTTTGACTTATGAGTGCCCAGTAGGATGTAGATTTATGTTATTTAGGCCATTGTTATTGTTGTATTGTTACACAGGTTGTGATAGGTGTGTAGCCCTTATTGGTTGTGTATAGGCCTTATGCCCAAGTGTTCAAAAAATAGAAGAAACTTTGTCAAATTTTTGTTAGAATTTGGTATACTATGTTATTTAGTAAAGATGTTTCATTGTCAAGCTTGTATGGAGTTTTCTAATAAAGACATTCTACGCCTCACATTCCATGGATCTGGGTATGATAGGTCCATTTTTGCAGTCTAGCTTTTTGGCATGATCACTCTATTCTTAAGCCACATTTGTCCTGCTTCAATCAGTCTCCACAATTCATCTACATCGAGAGCTGCTTTGCCAGCATTTTGCTATCTCTAGCTAAGCTATGTTTGCTCTCTCCAATGCTACTGGTTTTCTTTGCTGCTTAGCTACTCCACCTTTCCCTTGTCTTGGTGCTGTTAAGTGGTTGTCCAGCTCGCCGGCAACAATTGTGTCGTCTGACCACCGCCACCTGTTGACTAGCTATCGGTGCTTTGATTTGGAGCTGATCCTTTCTTCATTGTAGCTCAATTAGCTGGTAAATGGGTTTGACTTTTTCCTTTTTTCCTTGGTTGATTGATAAATTTTGAAAGGAAGAATGATCTTTTCAAATGTCAGTTTGTCTTAGTTAATTGTTGTTTGGAAGTCGACATTGCTGGACCCTTAAATTCTGCCCTTTAAGCCTATTTTTCACTCTCATCCACTCAATTTTGCCTAACTAAATATAAAGTGGCACTTACCTTGGAAGTAAATTTCATTCAATTATGGCTTCATACATACTTCTTGAAATAAATGGAATTCTAAAAATTTTGAACTAAGATGAAGGGATAATTTACTCCTTCTTTCTTGGCTATTGTTAAAATGATTTTATTTCCCTTTTTAAAATTGGGAAACCATAATACGTTATAATTTTTGGTAGTTTAAGTTTTACTATTAACTTAAATTGGCAAGTAAATTTTATTTATAATATGAATTTGAACTCTGATCTTTAATTCCAACTTAATTAGAAGTCAATTTTATCTCTATTAAAAGTGAATTTGTATTTGAAGCATATTGTAAACTATCATGAATTGGGAACATTGTTCCATACGATTTATATATGAAATGTGTGAATTATTAAAAATGAAATTTTGAAGTTTGACAAAATATTATTTAGACATGACTAATGTTTGACTAGTACGAAATATGTGAATTGCAGAGAAATTGACCTTGACTACCTATGAATGAATTTTAATTCATGAATAATCTCAGTATTGAGCTTTCTTGAAAAAGAACTTGAAATTTAGATCCTTTGGGAAAAAAAACCCAGTGCACTTATGAATAGAATTATATTTGTTGGAGGAATAAAGGAAGAATATCTGTTGGAAGAATAAGGTGAATGATGACGATTGATATCCGTTAGATAAGGTTGCCTTTAGGAATTACCCATTGGATTCCACTCATATATTGAAAATTTGAAATTTCCTATCATTTAGTTACCTGAGAAAGAATCCCTTGTTGATTAAATTGATAAGTATTCTATAAAAATATTGTACTTGTTTCTTATTTTGACTTGATGACTAGTACACTTATTGAAGTTGTTTTTCTCAATAAACTGAAGGTTTCAGATTTGGTAAGAGGTTTACAAACTGATATTTATATCTACGTATACGTATGTTTTATTGCATTACATTTGAACATAATTTATAAACTAACCATTGGTTTTCTGGAGGATTATTTGCTCACTGGGTTTTTAAGAAACTCACTTCATTTTCTTATCTATTTTCAAAGCCTGAGGCCAGTCCCATTTTTCACCCACATTCATTTGGACCTAAGTCTGCTCTTTGATTTGGTAGACTTCTTTTATGGAGCATGAATGCATATTGATGGTTGTACTTTGGCAGTTGGTAGGGTTATGTTGTTTATGTATTTGTGTGTCATTGTCACCTAGTAAATTAAGTGCATTATGGTGTCTGGGCTTATGTTGTATTTTGTTTAGTTGTATAGGTTGTGAATGGGTATGTAGCCTTCAGTTGTTGTATTGGCCTAGTGCCCAGGGTTTGAAAAACAAGAGAAATTCTATAGGATTTTTACTAGAAATTTGATAAAGTATTTCGATAAATGTTTTTGTGTTGTTTAGATTTGTCCTGATGTCTTACATGTTTTGTATTTGTCTAATCACTCTTCACATAGAAGGCATGTAACATCAACAATTTTACTACATTGTTAGGCTTGTAAAGAGTTACCTATTGATGACTTTCTATACCAGTCACGTGTCGTGAATCAGGGCGTGACACTCTTATTTTCCTTTTACCTTTTTTCATAAGGTTACTAACTTGACCATCGGAGTACTCTCTAAAACCTCAACTCTAGTCACTTGTTTCTTAATTTGTAGATCTTGAAGATTAAGATTTGTTTTTGGCGTCCTCTATGGGAATCCACTTTCCTTAAATTCTATAAAAAAAAAAGCCATAAAAAAGGCTGAACAATGATTTTTCTTTCACCATAATTAAGAAGCCTTCAGCACCACCATCGATGCCTTGTTAAAAAAACTTAACTAGGGAATGCTTCTCAAATGCTTCATAGCTAGACTTGAAATTCGTCATATCTAAGCTTTATGAGATCCAAATCCTAAAGCAATAGAAGATGAACAAATGAAGTAATATCCAGATTGATTTCCCCACTAAGTTGCAAAACATATTTTGAAAGTTTGAACGGTATTGAGCATCATATTTTTATTTTCTGAGATCAATAACATGGACCAAAATCAATGGCCATTCCTCTGATAAGCTTGTAGATGTTACCAATTAGGTTATAAGAGCTCGTCTCAAAATGATGATGTTGATAGCTTCCATAATGGCAGTGATTTTAAGTTCATCACATTTCTTAAGGCTTCAAATGAAATTTTCTTCGATAGCCATGTCACTTTCCTTACTTTCTTCATGCAATTCACAAGCCAAGAAAATCATGGGAAAAAATCTGAACTCCAAAAACGTGAAAAATCATATCCATTTGGATGAAGTTTTCCTAACTTTGTGAATCTTATGGGGAACAATAATAAAATGCACAACACTATCAACACATGAAGTTGTCTCATAATTGAAGTCTTTTAATTAGTGTGATCCCCAAAGGTATATTTTCTTAAATCATAAACCTAGATGTGCTATGTGTGATTTTATTTTTTCCAAATCTGCTATTGGAATTGCATAAACACTAAACTTTGTGATATGTCCTACATCATGCATAATATGAATCATTTGTAAGATATGATTAGTTTAAGTTACATATGAGTTATTTGATGAAATGCTTGATTGAAGCATAATTGTCTTAGTGCAATTTGAATTGCACATTATTCTGCTTGTTAAATGTCCCATCAACTAATCTAGCAAAATGTTTTCTCATTTTGTTAGCAAGTTTACTATCAATTTTCTTGATATTTAAACCCATAATAGGAACAACAAGCTTTGGTTTCAAAAACTTTGCATATTCTTTGAGCTTATCATAATTTGAATGCTCACTATATGGTACAAGATGGATCTGAATTAAATCTTTGGACCTTCTACTAAATTTATTATGCTTCACTTCATAAGTCCATTAAATGAGAGCAAAACCTATAACTTTGGAGTACCCTGTTTTAGTCATAATCCTCTTCGTTCTAACAAGGTTAGGCCTAAAATATGGCCATGTCTTACATAACAAAATCCACCCAACAACATGGATATTGATTTCAATATCACTCTTTGTAAACATGCCATTTTCTCCATACACAAGAACTTGCAAAACCTCCATTTTTCTTGCATCCACATGTATCTTATGTTTCAACCTATTAGCAAGTTAAAGCAAAATCTTCTCTTGCCTAATAAAATAAGTAACAACAAAAAATAAAACATTTTTAAATGAAACATCATATTTGCTTCCAGTTTTCTTCACTACATCAACTATATCAACTTTCTGCAATATCAACTATATAAGCAACATACTTTGCTTGTGACCAACTCCTTCACAAATAACATTTTATGTCTTTTGACATGCTTAGAAGTTATATTTGCTTATCCAGTGGATTAGTAAAATATGATGTGCATCCCAGTGTGTAGAACACGCCACAGATAGTTTTTAGGAACTATAAATCTCATCACAAGTCAATCGGTCAACAAGACTTGTCAAATCATGGTCCATTATATGTTTATAGCAATATAATTAAAAGAATATAAATAGTGTTATTGTTAAAAGGGGAGAGTAAGACATTTCTCTTAAAGATTATTTAAAGAATTATATCATGCTTATGGTTATGATTTACCACTGAGAAGTGTGAAGAGATATATTTTATTTATACACTTCTATACAAACTCAATCATGTCATTTTATGTGAGAACACAAACACGCAAAGCTCAACGTTCATCCTAAAAGATACCAGTTAACCCAAAAGCCTAGAAGATAGCCTACTATCCAACCTACAAGAAAAGACTTGAGACCTCTCAAAACTTGCATATCTAAAAGCATGGTATTTCACACATGGCTAATAAAAAATTAAAAGAGTGAAGAAACCACAATGAACAACAAAAAGCAAGTAACATAGAAGCTGATAAGTTGATTGTCGATCACTTAAAAGTAAAAGATCCACCTGTAAAAACATAATAGGTACCATCTCTCACTCCCAGATACATATTAATCTATATTTTTCTTAAGCGATTACTAACTTTAAACATTGAAGCGTGCTTGACAAATCCATCTCTACTGTGCATATCTAGCTCTACTCTATATAGGATATCTTGCCCTTTATCATTCAGCCAAAGCAAAAGGAGCTCACACAAGTCAAAGAACTAGAAATCAAAAAGAAAGAAAAGAAAACTCAAAATGATGAGCTAAGTGATTGATCAAAGGAAGGAAAGAAAATAGCAAAAAGCAATAAGAAATTACAAAGATTAAGCCAAGAGCTCAAAATAAAGCCCTAGTAGCTCTCTTGATATTAAGTCAAATCCAAGCAATCTTCTTGGCGTCATATGAAGCATGAGTAGCTCCATCAATATTAAATCAAATCTGAGTAATCCTCTTAATGTCATATCTAGCCTAAGTAGTTCCCTTGACATTAAGTCAAATATGAGCAGTTCTCTTAGTACCATATCAAACCTTAGCAGCTCTCTTGGCATTAAGTCAAATCCAAGTAGTCCTCTCAGTACCATATCAAGCCTAAACAACTCTCTCAACATTAAGTGAAACCCAATTAGTCCTCTCAATGCTAAAAAACCTGAGTAACTCCTTTGATAAATATATCAAACCTAAACAGCTCTTTTGATAACTATATTAAACCCAAGTAGCTCCTACAATAGCTGTGTCAAACCTAAGCAGCTCCCTTAGTAGTTATGTCAAACCTAAACAACTCCCTCGATACTAAAATTGCCTTGAGTTGCTCCTTCAATATCAAATTTAGGTCGAGCGATCTCAATATTAAATTTATCCTAAGCGACTCCTTCAATATCAAGTTTAAGTCGAGCAACCTCAATATTGAATTTAGCCCAAGTGACTTCTTCAATATCAAGTTCAGATTGAGCAACTTCATTAACATTAAATCTGGTCCGAGTAGCTCCTTCAATATGAATTTTAGGTCGAACAACCCTTTCGACATTAAATTAAATCTGAATGGCTCCTTGATATTATACTAAACGTTTGAGAGATGAAAGATCCAAGACTCAGATTTTTAGCTATAAGCATATAGTTGAACCACTACAAGCCTCAAACATGAGACAATCGGTACTCAAACTATCAAGAATTCTCATAATTCCAATTGCATAACTAGAATCAAGCTTAATAATCTCGTAGCAAACCATTTGAAGGTAGCAGTCTAAAAACCATCAGGGGCCGTAACTGTTTGATTGGACCAAGAATCGGTCGAACGAGGCTTAACCCCAAAACACTAGTTTATGTACTACTTTTCTATATAAACCCATGTATGCACTCTTGACAAGGGTTTTCACTCTCATTCTCTTTTTACCTCCTCTGATGAGATTACTAACTTGACCGTTGGAGTGCTCTTCAGAATCCTAATTTCGATAACTTATTTTCTCATTTTACAAATCTAAAAGATCAAGATTTGCTAGATAAAAAAAAAAAGAATTATAAGTTGGATATAGGTGGTTAGTGTTTTTTTTTTCCACAAGTGAGCAGATAGATTATTTGAAATCTACTTGCCTAATCAGTAAAATGAGAAATTTTTGCACATATTGTGTATAAGTTAATATCTTTATTGTTATAAAGAAAATTAAGAAATTGTCATTAATGCACATTATTTCTCCTATTTTTTTGTGATAATGTGATAATAATGAGGTGACTTGCTTAATTTACAACACAATCTATCCAAGAAATAATTTTTTTTTTTGTTATCAAGAAATAATTATTTGTTGGAAGAAGATTAACATTGGGAAGAGAAATTGCAATGTTGAATCCAGAATCATGGGCTTCAGTTCCAATTTCATTCAACAAAGCATGCAGCTGGGCTTAATTTCAAATTCTTCAGCTACATGCTCACTTTCATGAGCCCATGAAGATTTCCTGCCTTCCAAACCACCTTGTTTGCTAATCTGTCGCCTTAAGTTGCAAAGCCTTCTCATAACGATTGTGGACTGCACCATCACAGCATACTCATTTCAGATAAAGCAGATTCTGACTCCAAAGAAATGGGTAAGAAAGTAAAAAGTCCGACTACTTCATGGTTCATTTGGTTTCCTTTACCCTTATGTGGGATTAGCTGCATACCCTCATGCCAATTTCTAATTCTAATAAACAATATAATTTTTCTTGGTTTAGTGTTGGTTTGGCTCCTTTATCCGGTTACTGCATTTCCTTTCTCTATGTTGCTAGATTGTATGTGAAGATAATAATATTGGTAATAATCATAATTTTAAATTTTGATTGCAGTAATAAATGATTGTGTTATAATTAGTAAAATTACGAATTAATATGAAAAAATGTAATTATTATAATATAAAATTACAAAAAAATTATATATAGTATGATTTGTAATAATAATATTGTGTTGTGGATTATAATTTAAAACTTTAATAATAAATAATATAAAACAGAAACGATCGAAATCCGGAAGCATCCATTGGCAATTCAAATCAATATATTTTTCATCATTTTTATTACTTACCATGCAACACTTGCAAATTCAAACTACTCTTAGGAAAGATTATAATCCCTTCTCTGACCAAGCAACCGCGTATAATCCAGTGATTTGATAGACAGAGCTCCATTTCCACGAAATTTGTCAAGGCTTCTTGAGCTCCTATATAAATTTCTTTCTACTTCAAACTGAAAGTACGTAGAAAAGCAACAAAGTCAAAATCTTCCTCCAAAAGGCACCAAGCAATTTACTCTGCAAAATTCTGTGAATGGAGAAAGCTGCTCCTACAATAGCATCACTGCCAGAATTGGCATATGGGTTTCCGATGATGAGTGTTGTAGCTGATGGATTTTGTGTCGCTTACCCTATTGAGCTTATTGTGAAGAAGAAATATCATGGATTCTTCGATGCAAGCTACCATGTCACGGATATTGTTGTATGTGTTTTTTGGACTGGCAAAAGATCCAATTGAAGGGAGCCTAGCCCATTGAAAGAAGCCTTTTTCAACCAAGGCCAGTTGGATGCCCAAATTGAGAAAGAGCAGGTTAATTGATGGAGAGCCTGCAACAGCTGAATGATAGACTTAACTTTTTGTATATAGGCTCTGTGTAATAAAATAGAGAGAACTCATTGTAACAAAGAGAGAACTTTGAGAGCAGAGAGCCATGGAGTTCATTAGAGAGTAACTCCCTCTAAAATTATGTACACTGTAACTGTTTTCCTAATAATATCAACCGTGAACGTAGGGTTTAGTATCGCCCGGATTTGACCGAATCATGTTAAAAAATACTACTGTCTGCTACATATTCTTCTTCTTCTTTCTCTGTTTTAACATCAGGTTGTAGTTTAGGAATCTACCGAATCTCTTCCCGTTGGTTGAAGTTTGAATCCTCCGTATGAATCAAATTTCACCGTCAACAGATATTCATGGCAATCTCTATCTTGGAGTTGCTGGCTCCAGCCGAATTGAAACCTCCAAAAGAAGAGGGTCATGAGAGATACTGCTGGTTCCACCACACTCGCAATGCGTGAGAAGGTAACATACTCTCTGCTTTAATTTCCATCTTTTTTTTTGCTACGCCAACATATTAGTATTATAAGTATTTTTGTATTTTAACATATTATAATATTATAATTAAGTGAGTGCTAAAATTAAAGAAGTGCTTTTCTAACTTTGTCAAATTACAACAATTAATAATACTAAAATTCTTTATAATACAGCAGGAGTAAAAAAATTTTCCAATTGATGTTAATGCAAAATATAAACTTTGCTGTTGATAAATTACAAGGAATGTGTAAGAAAAAGGTTGCAATTCATATGATCCGTCTTTTTTGCTTTGTTTAATTTAAATGGATGGATTTATATAGTGTCATTAATGAATGCATTATTGGTGACCCATTTATCTATTTTTGATCTAATGTAATTTTTTTAATAGGTTCAAGATGACTCATGACTCATGGATATATGATTAATCTGAGCCATGATCCATGAATATATGACTAATTTGATCTGTTTATTTATCTATCAAAATATTATTGTTTTATATTTTATATTTTTATTCATATTTTTTTCACCACCATCATTATATTTGCTATCACCATTTTAGAACAAATTTATACTATTAGAATTTTTAAATTATATTTTCACTTTCCTTTTAAAATTTTAATATTTCTTTATCTTTGTTAGCGTAAATAGTTATTTTCTTAATGTTGCATTTCTTAAAGTTGTTTTAATATCAAACATATGGGCCAAATATTTAAACATTAACATATATTAAATAAAACTTATTTAATAATCTAAAATTGACATTACAATAAAATCCAAAACATCTGAAATAATAAATAGTATGAATTTTCAACAATAATAATACCTAAGATTGCTTCTTCTATGAAAGTTCTTCTTTGAATTAATTGGTATCTTTTAATTTTTTTCTTGATTCTTAAAGGGAAAAAATACAAGAAAGAAACTCCCAGACTTCTAAGTAAATTATTATCTAACTATTTATTTATTTATTTATTTTTTATCCTAATTAATCATGCTTTCTTTACATGTTGATTAAAAAAACCATTTACATAAAAAAATTGGAAAATCTGCTGAAATAAATAATTAATCATTAATATTTAAATAGAAAAAATTAGAATTAAATATATTATATAAACCAATACTAAAAAATTTTCTATTACAAATATTTATATAAAGTTTAAAATATTAAACATATTATTTTTTTATTGTATCAAAATGCTACCTATAAATATATATAAATAAATAGTTATTCATGGATTTACTTAATATGACTTTTATTTAATTTAATCCATAATAACTTAATTCATATTTATCAAAAATTAATATAAATGAATTTTTGAGTCTAATCACTTTAATTGTGTCATGGTATTGATAAAAAGTTTGATATCAACCACGGTTAAGTTGTGAATAGCAACATAGTTGTAACATGTGGCATGTTGAATGAAGTTTTAAGAGGGATCGGCTTTTTTATTCACATAATAGCAATGTGGAAATGGTGCTACTAGGAGAAAAAGGTTTTTTTTTTTTTTTAATAGTGCCAACTGTACTTTTAATTTATAATTCTTTAATATCTACACATATTTATAATATTAATTAAATTGAATATACTTGTTTTATAACATTCAGAATCAATTTGATTTAAACAAAATTATTTGAATATATATATATATAATTATATATGAATAAAATTACAATTACCATTTTTTTTTTTAAATTTCGATCATAAAAAAGGTTTTAAAAAATAGTGTAAGTTACACAATACACTTTCTTGTTTTCTCTCATATATCATACAAATGAAACATCTTATTTAAACTTGTTTTATTGATTTTAAACATGAGGAGTATGCTTTAAATAGCTGTGATATTTAAGCAAATCGTAAATAAATTGCGAGGGAGTGGAAACTACCACTATCAATTTTCAAAAGCATGCAAGTAATCAATATCTTATTTCGAAAGCATGCATGTGAGCAAATCAAACCTTAAATAAAGTGGTATTATTACATATTTTCATTAAATATGATATTGCTTTTTTATATTTTCAATATTTTTATATTGAAATAGGTATTAATACTCATTTGTTTAAAATTTTAACAAAAAGGTTAATTTTTTAAGATTTTTGTGTTACACTTGTTACACCTAAAATTTGTCAAAAAAAAAAAGTAAAAATTATACAAATTTATATAAAGGTTATATTTCACACATATATAACAAATTCTATTCCGCAATAACAAATTGTGACCTCAAGTTTTGGGAATCAAAGAGTAAAAGAAATTTTGGGGGACAAATTAGTTAAGCAATTTTTTTTTTTTTTTACATAATTGCATGATATTATAGTTTTAGAAATTTTAGGAGGGTCATGGCCACCGCATCCCTACAGAACTTCATCATTGCTATTCCATATAAAATATTAGAATTATAATTAGAGAAAAATACATCACCCTCTCCGTGAATTTTAATTAAATTATGCCTCCCCTTTAATTTCAAAATTTATGTATATCTCCCTTGAAATATTAAAAGATACTACACTTAAATTAAAATTTGAATTTTTTATCAATAAAATGATGAGAAAAGATAAGGAATAGGCTATTATGCACCATTTTTTTTACTGGCGTAAAATTACATTACCAAATAGATAGTCCAGATTTCATCTTGAAAAATTATAAATAAATATAATTATCCTATTAAATTTCAAGAAGAAATCTGGACCATCTATTTAGTAGTATAACTTTATAGCAGTAAAAAAGTGATGCATAGTAGATTTTTCCAAAAGATAATTACAAATTCAAATCAAATAATATAAGATATTCTAAATATGTTATGATTAAATATATGTTTTAATTAGACTCAAATGATGGCTAAAAAACAATTATATGAAAATTTATTTTATTCATAAGTCATATTTTAGTTGTTTGAACTTAATCAAACCATATTTTTATCATAAAATATTTAGAATATCTCATATTATTAAATTTGAATCTATAATTATTTTTTCTCATCATTTCATTGATGAAAATTTCAAATTTGGATTTAAATATAGCATTTTTTTATATTTTAAGAAAAGTCTGAATAAATTTTAAAATTAGAGAAGAGATTTGTATAATTTCATCAAAACTTATGAGAGGTTATGATATTTTTCTCTTATAATTATAAAAACAAGATATCATTGTCATGCTTTTATTCCATAGTTTTTAAATATTTGTACACCAAAAAGTTCGAGGTGGCAAATAGATATGATGAAAGGATTATCATTCCCAATTGTCAATTAAGTTAAGTTTGGGAATTGTCAATTAAGTTAAGTTTTTCAATTTTAAGCTTAATTCCAACTTTGATTCTTTTAATATATAATTTGATCATATATAATCCTCTAAAATATTATATTCTATTTTGATGTCCATAGTTGATAAAATCAAAAAACTTTGATCCTAATTAATATTTTCTATTTAATTATTAATAAAGAAGCCTGTGTGATATGCTAATTCACACAAGACAATTACATTGCATTTAAAAAAAATTCTCAAGCTACCTCATCAAATCACATCCCTTTTTTGCCTCTTCATCATTTGAGTTAGGGCTAATTCTTCATTTTATTCACTGTATTTTACTTTCACCCATCACTAACACATTGTGAGCAAGTGAAATCCAAGAACAATTGGAGTTTTGTTCAAATCCATCACATTACTCTATAATCTCCCCTGATTTCTATGCTACTTACTCCGTTTTCTTTAAAAATTCTGCAACATATTCAAGGAAACTCTAGTTTAATATTCTAGGATAGTAAAAACAAGTTTTTGAATTAAATATCATTTCCTAACCTTTGCTGGTCGTGCTCACAAAAAGGATAACAATTTTTTCTAGTTCGGTGGTTTGAAAAAAGTGGCTCCTTACCTAAATATTAGTAATTGAGAATGTTATGTCTTCAATTTGTTATGGTATCCTAGAGATTTAGCATACCGAAATCTTGTCCACTTATTAAAAATTTCAAAGATCTGGCATTACGAAAACCTTTGTTTTTAACCAATGGTTCTAACTTTCATCGCTACAAAACATCTAGCAACTTCAAATGAACCTCATTCTTCCTTCCTTCTCCTTCTCACATTTTCCTTTAGCCTTGAGAATGCGATCCCAAATATTTGAACAATTAGGATAAATTTAGGTTTTGATTTTAGAATTGGAATTTGGGAATTAAAGGATCGAAATCGATCATATGCTACACATGTGATCTATTGTGACAACCAATTTTTTTTTAAATGACATGTAATTGTCTAGTTGGAATTAAACATGCTACAAAGGTATCTCTGTTAACAATTAGATGAAAATCATTAACTAGGATTGAAATTGTTCAATTTTGTCAATTATGGGACGAAAATAGAAAATCATATTTTAGGTGGACCAATTGTAACCAAACCGCTAAGGGACCAAAATTGGAATTAAGCCTCAACTTTATTATTCAACATGTAAGAATATTTGATTTGAACACACAACAATTGAAAAGCAAATTTGTTTACTTCTCATTTTGAATAATAAAAGTTAATGATTTAATTAATTTAAAATTAAATTTATGTACAAAATTACACACAAATCTAACTATAAATGAGTTGAAATTTCTTTCTTATGTTTTCAAATAAGCAATTAATCATTATCACAAGCATTCATGGGTGATTAAGATAAACTTGATATTTATTATTATTACCTACAAAAAAAAGTAAATATAACAATCATTTCCTCATTTATATATAAAGGTGCTAACTATCTAAAATACCTTTTCCAAACAATGAATTAATCATCATAACAAGCATTCATGGGTGATTAAGATAAGCTTGATCTTTGTTAATATTACCTATAAAATACAGAGCAAACACAATAAATAGTTTCTCATTTAAAGAGGTGTTGACTATCGTGTCTATCAAATTTCATAACTAACGTTAATAGTACTTTATTTTTACTTTTATTATAATTATTCATTCTTTCTTTCACTTGCAACATTAAAATAGATGGAAAATATTGAGATGATTTGTTAAACTCCAAATTGATAAGTCAAAAACACATTATCTAAGAAAATTGGAAGACAAAGTTGCTTCACAGTCGTAAACTAAAACCCCTAAGTAACACTAACCAAATCAGTTTGACAAAAATCTCCTCGTTTCTACCCAAAACCATAGCAAAATAGTTATGGCTACTTCTCACTGTCATTCTCAACCATAAAGGAAGCATGATAGTGTTGACATCAATGAATAACTTTGATAGGAGGCCGATAGCTCAAGGAGTGTTGAAGATCTATGGTTTTGTTCCTAATACACTATTCACATGTATTTGGCATTGTCAAGGTGGAATTTAGCAATTCACCTTAGTATTTTCCATTTATTTTAAAATTGCAAATGGAAAGAGGGACAAGTAATTATAACAAAAGCAAAAATAATGGAATACTAAAGCTAACTATGAAATTTAAAGGATATTATAATCAATGCCCCATAAATGAGGGATTAATTATTGTATTTACATTAAAATAAAAGACATGAAAAAAAAAGGAAGAAAAACAAAAGGCAGTTAATGTAAAAAATAAGGGACACAAATTTTAAGGCAATGGCTTGTGAGATCTTTAAGATGAGATAAGTGAAAGAGTTTGTCAGCCAAGAGAGGATAAATTGGCAAACCTTATAAAAAAAATTATTGTTAGTAAAACCCTTTTGTAACTAAGTTTTTGTTTTGAAAGTTGTTATCATTCTAATTAGGATAAAAGAGCAACTAGAACTGAAGTAGAAAAAACCTTAAAAGAGCAGCCTCAGGGAACCTTACAGAATATAAAAGTAGTTAATAAAGAGAATGACATAGAGATTTTATAGTGATTTGATTGTCCAAAAAAAAACTTTCCTTGGTTCTACTCCATTCCTTCCAAATTCCAATCTTTGGATACTTGAGGTATAATCCATTAAGTTTTTGATAAGATACAACCACTCAATTTCTACAGTTTCTTTTATAGTGATCTCCACTAACTTTTCACACAATTCTTTACTCAAATTTTCTTATAAAGTTATGCAAAACTTAGCTATCAAGATTTCCAAGAAAGACTATTTCTTTCTCTTTATATCTAGTTGGTGTATACATACAATAATTTCAAAGAAAGAATTTCTCTCCGATGAGAGTTGACAAAAAAGGGATCACTCAGCTTAGTAGCAACACTCAACAATGTATATTTGCATACTAAAGCTCTAAAAAGAGTATAAAAGCTTTGATAGAGTTTTCCTTGTAACTTGTTAAAGTTGGTATCACTTTCTTTAATCTTTCTTCTTCTACTTGAGAGGCTTTTTATAGTCTTGGATATCATTAGAACTGTTATGCTTTGTCTATCAAATCTTGGAGTTGATAAGGATCACATTATCTTGAAGTAACGACTCTAAAATTCCTACAAATCTTATCTAAAAGATCTTTCAATCTATTTAGATTAATAGAGCAACTTACTTGCTTTTCCAATATGATATTTCAAATTTAAACTTAAAGTTTTGTTTCTTAATAGGAAACATTATTCAGACAAAATTAGATTTTCAATGATATATTGATCTGTAAAAATGAAAACTTTGATATTCCAAATCTAATAAAGATCATCCTCTTAAACCTTTCATTTTGACTCGAAGATCTTAGTTTCATATGCTAATATTAACAAAGACATATGCATTGTATATTGATCTTAGTTTCGTATGCTAGTATTACAGTTGGTTTTCTTAGCTATATAACTAGTTTATATACCTGAGGATTTTATTAGATATTATCTAATTTTTCTTATTATTATTATCATCAAAACATGTTAATATACTTCAAAAATAATTTAAAAGGAAATGGGATAAGATTCAACTGGTATTGGCTTTAGGATAGTAAAGAGATTTGGCTAATCCATTTGCTTCCTCATTCTCCCCCTTTTGATGAAGATCATCTACAAAGGTTAACATTAGGTTTTAACATCTATGATTAGATAATATTTCCATATTTAAGTATAGACTCCCCCGTAGTGAATGCATCTCAAGTTTCTTGCAAAAATAATAAGTCAACTTTCTTTGCTTTGTCCCCCCCTTTGGCATCATCAAAATATTTCTATGTAATTAGATAGGTAAATGATAGTTTAAAGAAGGAAATTTCTGATGTGATAGTGACAAGCTAAGAAACATATAGGACAATCATCAAACTACCATAAAGCATCACTTAATCATTAGTATATCACTACAATCATAGATATTGAAAGAACAATCAAAACAATGATTAATAAGTTCAAGTGCAATCAAAATAAGGCCCTAAAATAGTAATGATCAAAAAGAGCACATCCAAAAGATAGCAAATGTCATGTTGGGCCAATCAAAAAAAGTTCAAGATCCAAGCTCTGTGGGCTACAGGAAAATAGATTTCTAAAATGTCCAAGGATAATGTCAGCATGGTTGTAATGTAGGCTTTGATATCTTCTAGCTCAGCTTACAACTCTTGTAACTGCTATTCAAGGCTAACAACCTGAGCTTCAAGAGAAACAATAGAAGTGGTATTAGTGACAGAAGCTTCCATTTCCGTTAAGATAGCCTTAAACAAGTTGTTGAGAGGATGTTGAAATCGTGAAAATTCTTTAGAGTCACTTTCTGGTCTAGAATGGGCTAGAGCAACTTGAGAGGCTGGATCTTACTGTGAAACATAACTCAGATATACAAGAGGAGAAGTAGGTTCATAGTTTGTTTCAAAGTAGATGTCCCAGAAATTGACTGTATGGTTAGCTTGTAGGATGAATTGAGTAGTAGCATAGGCAAAACAATGAGTAGTTCTAGAGTTGAATCAATTAACCTATAGTAGAGAATGTGCAGCATTTGAAGTAAATCAAGATTAACATAGAAAGTCGAAAAGGTTTGAGCCCAATAATGGAAGCTCAATCTAGCTATAAAGGAAAGCTCATCTTCACTCCTATCAAAGCTTTCTATAAGGTCCTTAAGTTCTGGTTCATCGACCACTTAAGGAATTGTAAAAGCATGGTCATGAGATTTTGTAGTAGAAGTTTCAGTAGAGATTGTTGAAGTGACATCAACTGGAGGTACATAAAGAACTTCCTTAATAAACCATCATTATTGTCAATTACTTGCAAAGTATCAAGCATTGGCTACTCAACTTCTAAAGGAATGGTATCTGATGGATCAAAGAGGGAAGTGATACTTAGGAAGAAGGTATCTAGGTTTGCAAAAGTTAGAATCTTAGGAAAATGAAATGTGTGTGGCTTAAATGGAATAAGAGTAAAAAAAAGGAATTAGTTGTTCTTTTAGACTAGCAGGAATATTAGGGATGGGAATTTTTATATCAACATCTTCATGTTTTAAGGTTAAAATAACTTGAGGAGGCAAGGAGTTTTCAAATCAAGTTCAAATGTAACAAAGTCAGGATTGTTTTAACCATCATCACTTTAACCTTCAACATCGAGATCAGAAAAATGGTCATCCTTTGGAGATTTTGGAGTGTAAGGTAGTGATTCATGTAAAGGGGTTCCTAAAATTTCAAAAAAAATAAATAAATGAGATCATTTTGAGATTGAACCTGCCCCTAGTTGGTAAAGAAGTTCTTTCAAGATCAGAGATATCTTGTTTTGGTTTGGGTGGCTTAGTGAGGTCAATGAATTTAGGATATTTCATTTTATGTCTCTTGTTACTGTAATTTGGGGTAAAACTAGAGGCATTGATGTGGTTGGATCTATAACAATAGTTTAAGCTATTTTCTTTTTTTTATGGAACCAGTTTTAAGATTTTTGAGACTGAGTATAGCCTCAGTGATGTTACATTTTTATTGATTGAGAATGATAGCAAAACCAATTACAAAAAGTTCCATGGGTTGTTTGCCTTTCTTTCTAATTTGTTTAGTGCCAAGATGGGATTCTAACTTTCTTTTGGAAGATGCAGAGCGGGCAGAGGTTATGGAAAGGTCTTTTGATGGTAAAGGTGGTTCAACTTCCATTTAGTTATGGTCAAAATCAGAGGCTTCATTTTTTAATGCAATTAAGAAATTCTTTTAGTGTTTCTTTGCTTTGAGATGGATGGAATTTGGCTTTATAAGATAAAAGACAAAGGACTTTTTATTTCTTAGGTGGCTTTTTGACTTGTGTGGGGTGTGTTATATAATTATTTATTGGAATGGGGTTGAGTGAAAAATATTTCTATGGATGGGGTTATTTTTAGGAAATGTTATTGGTGGCAACATTGCTAGGCCAAAAATGTTAGCCGTGGTAATGCTGCAAAGCTCAATATTTTTTTTTTTAATTTGTAAACATTACTTTAAGTAACGTTTATTATGTTACTTTTGCTAAAAATGTTGTTTTCAACAATGTTTTCAATAATTTTTTTTCTCCTTTTAGTGGTTGGCAGCTAAAGAGAGAGTTTTTTGTTTTAAAAACATTACTGCTGACAATATTTTCTATAATTAATTTTTTTTCCTTTCTTCCTTACCATTGGTTGACCCCCTTTTTTTTCTTTTTTCCTTATCGTTGGTTGGTTAGGAAAACCTTTCATACAGTGACCACCTCCATTGCTACAAATAGAATGCTTAAGTGAAAAAAAAAATTAGATAAACCTAATAAAATTGTAAACAATGTCTATTTATAGGATCAATTTAAAGTCTATATTTTGTCTATAATATCAAGACTTAATTCAATCAAGCATTTGATTTATTTAATTTTATTTAATTTCATTTTATTATTATATATCAAATTTTTTATTCTTCAAACTCTTTAAAATGCATAATATTTTTTTTTTCAATTTTACGCTTTTTTCTTTGTGATAGTAGTTTTTCACTCTCTTTTTCTTCATTGTTTGAATCTTTTTGCACTGCATCAAATGAGAGATTTTTAATAAACAAAGTAATGCAATGAAACAAATTAAACAATGTGAGGAATAAGTTAACAACATACATAGAAAATATTTATATTTCATAAATGGGTAATGTAATTGGTTTTACATAAGTGACACACAAAATTATATCATGAATTTATATTTTTATAAAAAAACATTTTCTATTTGCATAAAATATAAATCTACAGAGAAATGTAAGATTTGTTAAAACATAAAAATTGGTTAAGGGTTATAGAAGAAAAAATAAAAAAAAATCATGTGAAAGTTCCTGTCTGTGCTACTATGTCATAAAATTAATTGAAAGTTTGATAATTTGACAAAGCATGGCTTCCTCCTTAGTATACTCAATCAACGACTATTCACTAGTCAATACCATTAGGGTTTTGAAAGAAAAAAAAAGGTCAACCAATTGTAAGGAAGAAAGGAAAAAAAATCTAATTATAGAAAATGTTGTCACTAGTAACGTTTTCAAAACAAGAAATTCTCTCCCCCAATTGCCAACCACCAAAGGGAAAAAAATAAAATTATTGAAAATGCTATTTTTAGTAATGTTTTTAGCAAAAGCAACCCAATAAACGATACTAAAAGTAACATTTTCAAATTTAAAAAAAAAAAATTGGGCTTGGTAGCATTGCTATAGACAACATTTTTGGCTTGGCAACATTGCCACCAATAATATTTTCCAAAAATAACCCTATCCACAAAAATACTTTTGGCTTAACCACATTCCAGTAAATACTTATATAACACACCCTACACACATCAAAAAGCCTTTCTTAGGAAGCTTAGAGAAAGTGACTCATGGATAGCAAAAACAAGGTTGATGGCCCATGCAACAGACATAATGTTTTCAATAGAGGTAACATGACCTTTTCTTTAGAATTGTTTTCCCTATAAGAATGATAGGTTTTGGTAATAATAATGGCATAAAGGAGATGAAAGGAGCCTTTGTAAATAGTAGAGATAATTTTTTTGGATAATTAGGTGGCCGGGGTTAATTGGGTGTTTAGTTTCAATGACCCACAGAAGGAATGCTTTGAGGTTACTAACATTACTTTTGGTTTCACTTTTTGGACATAGAATTTCAAAAATAAAGTAATGTAGAATTACATAATTCTTGTTTAGCATATTTCCATATGGTAGAGTGGTGACTTTACCTTTAGTTAGTCTGGAAATTCAATGGTTAGCTCTATATCCCCAATTACAGATAGCCTCATACGTTGGAATCAAGCAATCACTTTCTTTTGGAACTCTAAGAATTTGATTAATGCTAGCAATAAGAATATGAGTTTAGCCATTGATGAAGACTTTGATATCATCTTACTTCTGATCTGATTCAAGGTTGGCATAGAAAAGGTGATTATAGTCATCACATACAACTTGTCTAGTTCCAAAAATAGGGCCCAACCTATGTCATAAAGCCACTAGAAGCATTGAACACCATCAAGCTCTATGGATTTTTTATCAACTTTCCTCAAGGGAACGCATGGCCAATCCTCAAGATCAACATGGAATCAGCATTTAGCTACTGTTGAATGGATGTCAAAGTTAAAGAATCTAGTAGTCATTTTGATGGACTATAGTGTTTGTGACTGAGGTTTGTTAAGGTTGAACTAAAAGGAGAATAGGCATTAAAGAGAAAAGGAGACCTTTTTATTTTGTTTTTGTGAAGTAAAGAGGAGAGTTGAAGAGAGCCTTTATAAAGAAGTTCAAAGAGCATTAAGAAGTCAAAAGGATTATAGTAGGTTAGAACAAAGATTTTTCAAAAAGGATAGAAGATTTGAAATTATGAAGTGATTTGTGAAGAAGTTTAATCAAAGAGGGATGAAGGAGTAAGCGAACAGTGAAATGGGGTAAGTTTTAGTGATGAACCATGAAAACGATGTGGGTTAGTGACTAGTGCTTTACTTTGTGAATAGTAAAATTTGATAAGTGGAAATAAATGTTTGAGTGGTTGGTGATGGGAAGTGGAAGTGACAAGCGAAATTAAATTAAAATGGAGATATTTAAAAAAAAATTGAAATAGATCCTTTAATAAAAGACTTTGAAGAAATTAGGTAATGGAGATAACAATGAATGAAAGAAATTTAAAGTGAATAAACTCTTAATAAATGATAGTGGTTACCAACATGGTAATTAATAAGAATTAAGAAAAACAAAATGCATGCATTGAATAGAGCATTTATTGAACAAAACCATTTTAGCATTTATGAAAAATGAATTAATTGTTGTAGATCAAAATGAATATGGAAAAGATATTTAAGTTTAGGTGATGGATTGTATCTCATTAATAGATATTAAGTGATACAAGATGATAGATATCTCAAAATTCAAAGAATATGAGAAAAGATGGGAAAACGGTGAATAAGATTAGGAAGTATGATTTTAGGAAAATACAAATGTGAGTAGAATTATGGTGAAAGTGGGTGGTTAATGACATTTATGGGCATAAGTTTAGAAGAATGATTATTCATTTCAAGGGAGAAGCTTTAATGCTTGAAGTAAATGTTAGATTATGGTGTAAATATTTTATAAAAATCTCTTTTGATCTCAACAATTAAGCTTTGTTATTGGTCCCATTAAAGTTTTAAATGCCCACTTTTCATAGATATCAGTTCAAAGATCTAAAGAGCCTGCTCCTTGCACTATCAGCCCATTAACAAAGTTTTGACTTTTAACCAGAAAAAGCAAGTATCATGTATTTTCATGATTGCCCAAGAAATTGTGCTTATATGATACATCTATTTTAGATAATTATTTAAGTGCTTTGAACTAGTTAATCAAGATTAATCATTCCTAATTCATTTCTTATAAAACAAAACAATCTTCATGGAGAGATTTGATAAAAATATTTGCTAATTGATTATCTATATTTATGAAGTTCAAATCCATATCCCCTCCATGAGCATGGTCTATAATAATATAATGCTTAATTTCAATATGCTTAGTTCTTAAATATTGAATTAGATTTCTTGTCAAGCTAATGGCAATAGTATTATCATAAAAAATAGGAAAAGGATTGAAATTCAAACCGCAATCTTCTAGTTGCCTCTTCATCCATTGAATTTGTGTGCAGCAGCTTCTAATTGCATTGCTGTATATTTTGCTTCAATTGCTGAAAGAGCAATAAAAGCTTACTTTTTATTATTCTATGATACAAGACAATTTTTTAAAAAATAACAAGTTTCACTTGTGCTTTTTCTATCTAATTTACATCTTACAAAGTCAACATCTGAATATCCTACAAGGTCAAAGTTATGATCCTTTGGATGCCATAATCCAAAGTTTTTTATTCCAAGTAAATATCTAAAAATTCTTTTTACAACAAATAAGTGTGTTTTCTTATGATTACATTGAAATATACTACATAAGCATACACCAAACATAATATCTAGTTTAATAGGAATAAAATAGAGGAGTGAACCAATTATATCTTTATATCATTTTTCATCCATGGGCTCATCATTTTTTTTCTTCGTCTAGCTTTGAAGATGAATTCATTGGAGTACATGGAGTGTTAGCATTTTCTATCCCAAATTTTTTTAATAACTTTCTTGTGTATTTAGCTTGATTTATGAATGTTTCTTCTTTTGTTTATTTGACTTTATAATACTCAAAGCTCTTATTGTACAATTCTAAAAAAGATTTCTTTTCCAAATTATGAATATTTAAAGCTTATAAGTAATAGGTTTGTGAAATGTTCTTGAAGAGATTTTATTAAATAATTTTATTTGATAATTTTTTAAGTTTACAGTTATTATACTTAGCCAAATCAAAAGAAAACTATGTGACTTCTGTAAAAATCCTTTTTTTTAAGGAATTAAATATTTGAAAATAAATAATTTTAAAAAAATTAGTAAAATTTCATACTAATTATTTATATTTTCCAATTATGGAATTGTTACTAGCCTTAAAAGTATTGATTTATTCATTTAACAATTAAAATGGATTTCTCTTTATTTTATCAGAGTATTGTAAAAAATATTTCAATAAAAATAAAAATTGAAAAATAAACTGTATTTAATTGGCATTATGTGTTTTTGTGTTTACTTCTTCTTTCTTCTTTTTCTTTTTCTCATAACTCAATTTTTTCTTTTAGCAAAACAACCAAAACTATATGTTTTGGGAACTCACTTAAATATCCCCTTTCAGCACTCATCAAGGGTATCAAATTATTTCTCACCCTTTCTTCTCTGAACAAAACAAAGGATGTAGACCTTCTCTTTCTCTCAATGTTGTTTCTCTAGTGATAGCTAGCACTTAGCAGTAGTTAAACCTTCCCTGCCCTTGTTTTGTTGGAGCACACCATTAGCTTCAGTCCTTGCCAGCCCAGTTCCATAACCAAACTCTTTCCCTGGCTTAGCTTAGTCAGTGCCTAGAGACAAAGCAGCTAACAACAGCAAACAAGTCACTATGTTCTTGTCGGAAGGTACCTTCCCTTCCTCTATATGTATGTCACTCTTACACTAACTAGTGTGATGGTTCCTGATGAAACCAACCATTGGTCCCTTTTTGGTTTGAATTCTATTTGAATTTCAATAGAAATCTTGAAATCTTCTTTTGAATTTTTCAAAAGGAAATTATCAAAGTTTGTTTAAAGAATGTAATTACTCATATTGAAAGTTAGAATCAATTATTATCATTGTTTTGATAGAAATTCGTATTGCAAGACAATTTATCAAATATAATATATGCAAGAAAAATTAATGCAATAAATTAAAAAAGGCATAGAATTTTTAAAGTAGTTCCACTTCAATTGAAACTGTGATTGAAGAGTATGTCCACTCCGACCAAATCCTCAACTGGATGGTCCTTTTTATTACTAAACACTCAAGATTTCACTAGGCTCTTAAGAACCAGACACATGAGAATTCACCAAGCTTTTAAGAATCAATTTAGATACAAAAAATCATTACACCTTCTAACAATTATGATCAACCTCACAACTAAAGAAGATGCAAAGGGAAGATTAACCTCTTCCTTTATATCTCAAATTTTTAAACCCTAGAAATATAAAATAAAAACAAAGTTTTAAGATAGAAAAATATAGTTACTTGAATTAAGATGTGGATCTCAATTATCTAGTATGTGTTCTCTTTCAATTTGATCCAAGAATCATTCAATTTGATAAAAGTAGATGAGGTAGAGATAGATCAGCTTATAGCTCTATTTTCTCTCTATTGAGGTATAGATAGATCAGCTTATAGCTCTATTTTCTCTCTATTTTTTACACTTGAAAATTATAAAAGTTATGTTTGAAATGAGTTTAGATAGTATTTATAATGTGGTAACTAACATTTAAAAAATAACTAACTTTTCAATTGTGAATCAATTCAAGAATCAAATCAGAGCGGTTATCAACTTATGAATTGATTCATGAATCGATTCATTTATGAATATCATTAAGAACTTCATGACTAAATTAATGTGTGAATCGATTCACACTATTGTCGATTCACACTATTGTGTGAAAAGGTATGAATTGATTACCGAATTGATTCTTAAAATTTTCTAACCTTTGGTAAAAATAATTTTCAAAATAATTCTTCATGAATTGATTTATATTCATTTCACAAAATTTTCAATATGAATCGATTCATGAATCTCACATAGTAAAAAATAGTTTTTATAAAAGTTTCACTTGTGAAAGAGTTTTTGAAAACTTTGTTAAAAATTTTTTGTTTTAACTCATTTCAAGTGATTTATTTTTACCTCAACTTAACTGATTTAAGAAACTTATTTAGATTAAATATGAATTAGATTACACTTACAAAAAATCCTAATTAATACAATAAAATTGCTAGATCTGAAGGTGGATGTCTTGAATAACATTATAACTTTGATCCTATAATCAAACAACAAACACTAAACACATGGTCAGATTATAATATTAATTAAAATTATTTTTCAACATCAAAATTGAAGAAAATATGATAGCAATGCTAACAATCTCCTTAGCAAGGCTAACAATCTTCCCCTTTTTTATGATGACAAATAATTTTAGATGAAGGTCAAAGTTTATCAAAAAAATTTTAAAAAATGAATACTAAAATCTCATCTTTCTTAAAGTCAATTTTCTTATATCCCTCCCTTTCAATGAGGATCAAAGTTTTTCAAGAATCTAAAATCTTTCTTACTCCTCCTTTAAAATCTAAAATCTTTAACATCTAAAATATATTTTTACTCCCCCCTTTTCGTCTAAAATCTCATTACTCTATTGAGTATTGAAATCTCATTTTTCTTAATCCTTTTTTTTTCATCTTTCTTACCATTACTCCCTATTTTTAATTGTACATAACAATCTCATTTTTGTTATACTAAAATCTTTTCTTACTCCCCCTTTTGGCACATCAAAAAGAAATAATGCATATACAGAGTCTATAAAGAGTAAAGTAAAAAAAATGAATGATATATAGTCAATATTTATATATATACAAAATCTAGAATATATTCATAATAAATATAATAGCAAAATCCATATTATACAAAATCCAGAATATAATAGCAAACTAGAACATCAAAATACAAAATCTAGAATGCAAAATAAAAAATCTAGAACATCAAAATAATCATATATTAGGGGAAAAAGGGACTAAGGAATATAGAACATGAACATCCATCAATTACAACATACTCAACTAGGTGGAGGGTCTTGTTGAAAGTCCATTTCTTGTAATTCAGCTTCCTCATCACATTGATACATTTGCTATAAGATTTCATGTAGTTGAGTTTCAATGGAGTTAAAGCGATCATTAAACCAAGAGAATTGAGTCTAGTTATCCGATGCTAAAAGTGCGATCCTTTTATCCACTGACTCAAGCAAAGTTTGATAGTTGTCCAGGCGATCCATCATATGTGTGAACAATTTGTGCATTTCCTCAATGATTCTATTTTTAGCATCACTGGACAGCCTAGCTCCCTATGAGGTAGCGGCTTCTCTATTTGGTTAAGGAATTTATGATCTGTTTCTTGTCCAATTCCCTTGTTCAGTTTGTTCTAATGCCATCTTACCTAAATGTGATACCATTATCATGGTAGTGGAATTTATTGGCAAAAATTGATGTTCTTCAGTAAGTTTCAACCTAAATTTTGACAAAAAGTGGGGTGAGGGTCATGCCATATAGGAGAAACTCAATATTTGTTTGCCTAGAGCAGTTAGCTAGATATTTAAGTATAAAATAAGGCATATTGAAATCAAGTTTAATCACTCACATAAAAAAATAACTCATCCTCCATAATTTGAGTAAAATTGGTGATCCTTGGAAGAATCACTTTGCATAAAGCATAATGTAGGATTTTAGGGGATAGGCCAGTAATGAGCAGTTTCTCACTTCTATCTTGAGGGGTAGAGTAAGGAAAAGCATCCTAATGGTGGATTCCCTACTGTAATTAGAAAAAGATCCTACAGTAAGCTCTACTGGTGATCCATCCATGTTAAATACAATTGCAAAAACTTCTAAATCTATAACAATATATTTATGCATCACATAACAAGATAATTTATCATCAACAATAGCCAAATTTGCATAAAACATCCTAACAGCCTAGGGTATGTTATTCCTTTATAGGTTAAAAAATTTTGCAATCTATATTTTGCTAGTAATCTAGGTAAATGAGTGGTCTCTAACAATTTTCACTAACACACCTAAGTGGTTCTACCTTCCTATTGGATAGCTAAAGATAGGTTGTATACTCACTTGGTGATTGGAAATGAGCCTCCTCTTCTATTGGAGTGGATGTTTATGCTATTGATTTCTCCTTTCTTTTAGTTAGCAATTTGATTCTTTTAGACATTTTGTTGAGGGATTTGGGTTGTTAAGGTTTTGCTTAGATTTTGGGATTTTGTGATTTCAAAATGTTTGGATGAAATTAATCAGATAGAAGTGTTAGATTTGATATATCTAATGTTTCTATGAAAGAAATTTGTATAAAAAGTGATTAGGGGTTAAGATTTTAAGTGAGTAAGTGAGAGAGTTTTTAGTGGTTACAATAGGAAAAATAGTGAAATATTGTTCAAATTGATTCAAGTATATATAGAAACGTGTTGCAAATTGATTCATTAATCAATTCAAGGAGCAAATATGTAAGAATGAATAATTTAGGTATGAATGTGTTCATCAGAATTCTTATGTAAATCAATTTAGGAATCAATTTCAGGTATATATAGATACGAAGAGTGAATCGATTCATCCAGACTAATTAAAATTTTCAAGAATTTTGAAACTTCACTAGAAGATTAAAAATTTGGTGAATCAATTCATAGTACAAATTTTCAAGATGTGAATTGATTCTTGAATCAATTCAAAAACTCAAAGAAATCCTGGAAAAATTTGAATCGATTTGAGAATCAATTTAAAGAGTCTTAAAAATAGTTTTCATGCAATTTTGTTCCAAAATGGCTAACAAATGATATGTTTACCAATTCATGATCAATTTAACGCAACTGAAAACTCAAATCTCACATCAAATACCTGCAAAATAAACTTAGGGTATTCTCTAATACCTAAGTTACAATTTGCAAAGTAAAATACAATTAAGCATAAAAGATAAAAATATCAAAGGGGTTTAACATTCCTAGTCATGGTATTGAAAATGCTTGTAGAAAGTTGAGCAAGTTCTTCTAGCATGCACATTTCAAATTCCCCTTGCATAAGATTTGAAAATTCCTTGCATAAATATTCATTAGTGGATCCAAATCTAATATCATCAACACATACTTGAACAACCAAGATATCATGCTTCACATTTTTCTTATGAAAAGTATTGTTATGGGTGTTTTGTGATACTATGCACAATGGGCTGGCAAAGGCCCAGCAGAAAATAAGTCCAAATGAAAAAAGAGCTAAGATCACTCATGAGCATAGAACAAGGCAAAAGCCCTAACTCGCTAAGGGACAAGTCCTGACTCATAAAACCAACAACTCGCTGTACACGAGCTCACATCATTGAAGATAAGCTCTCAAGTTTGACATCGTTGACCAAAGGCCAGTAGTAACTCCAAACTGAGTCCCAGCTCATGGACACAACATGTCGCCCAACAAGAGGGCTCGTCAAGGGTAAACCTAAAGTAAGGACCCTCTTGGACTAAGATTCATGGGGCTAATCTGTAAAAAATAGCATGCAGGGCCCATCCACAGAAAGTAATCTATAGAAGTCAGCCAGCAGCCTACAGAAGTTATTTTGCAATAGTCTAGGCTGTCTTATTCATTTATTACTTAATGTAATAGAAATATAAATTATCTAATTACAATTGCAACCTCCCAGCCTTTATAAATAAGAGGAGGGAGATCACTATAAAGCTAAGTAAGAAATCATACTGAAACTTTATAGAAATTTCTCCAGAATCAATAAAAGCTACCATGGACATAGGGACCAGTGCTGCCCGATTTTAGCTGAACCACATTAAAAATCCTTCTATGTTGTTGCTGCTCTCCCTCTGTTCTTCCCACCATCTTTGTTTGTTCAACTGGATTGTAATTTAAGTCCTTGGAACTCTTCTAGTTGGTTGAATTTGGAACCGAATCAAAATTTACTGTCAACATTTTGGTGCCATCTATGGGGACTTATCTGCATTTTGGTTGGCCTTCTTTTCAACTATAATGGCTAGAAGAAGAATCCCCAGAAGCTCAAATGCTCTAGTTGATTAACTAGCGGATGCTTCCACTGCCAGTATCACCGCTGGTACATATCTTGAAACTCACCGCCAATTTATTGCAGCTCCTAGAATAGATGAGGTGCAGATAGGTCACCAATTCTAACAAACATTTAAGAACACAATAAAAAAGTTAGCAGACGCAGTTAAAGTGCTAATGCAAGCATAAGTTCTGGGTGAGCAAAAATAGGTCGAGATCACTGTGTAACTTTAGCAGCTATGTGAAAGAGCCTAGAAGGAAGACTCGGCTTGCTCCACCAATCATTGAGCAAGATCAGGAGCTTGCCAAACACATGAGGATCATGATAATTGATGACCTTGGGGCTCATATCAAGCTGAGAGCTCAAACAAGTCTGACCAGGGGATACATTGGGTCGCTCCTCTTATGACTTGGAGATAAAAGAATTGTTTGAGAGGCTAAAGTGACTAGAGGAGTGCCCTCGAGCTCAAGATGATCAAGCTCATGACGAGGGTAACTCACTTTTCTCCAAAGAAATTGAGGCATAGCCTCTTCCTCATAAGCTTAAAGTTCCCGCGATTCCACTATATGACGGGAACAGTTATCCATATGACCACCTAGATGCATTTAATGTCCAGATGGACCTTCAAACAACTGAACCTTTGGTTAAATACCATGTCTTCCCAGCTACGCTAGGAAGCATACCTCGAGCATGGTTCAGAAGCCTCCCAGCTCACAGTGTTACTAACTGGGAAGAGTGTCAGAAGAAATTCATCGATCAATATCGAGCTTTGAAAAGGTAACTCACATCTTTTTGCCATCTTGCGATGATCTTTTAGCGTAAGGATGAATCACTAAAGGATTACATAATCAGATTCAGGCACAAGTCAGGGTCACCATGAAAGCTATAGCATCCTGTCTGACACCCAAGATAGGATCTTTGCCATAAAAAGAAATAGGAAAGATTTTGGGAAACCCAAACCCCTTACAGCCCCCAACAAGTTTAAAGACACAAGCAGGTTCTGCACTTACCACAACGAGGTCAGGCATAACACCTCAGAATGTTAGGCACTTAAGGATGCCATAGAAGACTTCATCAAGAGAGGTCACTTACAAGATTATGTGGTCTGACCTTCCAAGCAACAACCTTAACAGCCCCTAAGAATCGTTGATCAGGAACAGGCCCCTTCAGTTAAGACCATATTTTAAAAATGAAATGATGCTTAAAGGCTGATAAAAGCCCTTCAAATATTTGTTTGATAATCCTTAGTGAAATTTTATATAAAAAAATTATTCTGTGTTAACAAAGTCAAGCTTAAGTTCACTGCTAGCTTTTCAGCTAAGGCACTATTATACGCTAAATTCATTGCCAACTCATCAGCTAAGGTACGAAGGCACTAAAATAAACTCATTCCAGCAAAAGCTATAAGCTCACTGAGGTGCGGAGGCACTAAGAATAAACTTGTTCCCTACCTGGGCAACAAGATTGCTAGTAGAACAATTCATATCCTACTTGAGCAACAAGATTGCTATGGAACTAAGCAATGAGATTGTTGTTTCACTGAGCAATAAGATTGTCATGGGACTAAGCAATGGGATTGTTATTTCACTGAGTAACAAGACTGCTATAGATCTGAGTAACGAGATTGTTATTCCATTAAGCAACGAGATTGCTGCGAGACTAAGCAACAAGATTGCTATTCCACTGAGCACTGAGATTGCTGTGAGACTGAGTAACAAGATTGTTGTTCCACTAAGCAACAAGATTGCTAGCAAAATCAAACTTATGATGCCCACAAGCAACAAGATTATTATGGCATGACTCATAAAATGTAGCTCACATGCAACCTATTGTTTACAGCTCTTATGCGACCTAATGCTCACAACTCTCATGTGACCTATCATTCACAGCTCGCATGTGACTTCCTACTAAGTGCAGCTCTTATGCAACCTATGTACTACTTTTTATCAATTGAGGCATTCTGATGCCCGGATTCATTGCTTACCAAGAAGCATAACTGATTGGTTGTTTAAATATCTCATTTTATTGTGATTTGCAGGAATTCATATCATTATTTGCGATATGTAGAATACTTAACATAGCATGCAAGAATCATGAAGAAATATTCATTCATTAAAAGCCTCAATGAGATACATTTACATCAAAAGACTCAGAATACAAAACAGAAGAGGCCTACAGCTTTGAATGCATGGTAATCCATAAATAAATCCTTTTACTAGCAGAATTGCAAACTCCTAGCCCACGAAACGAGCTGAGAATTAGGGGGTTGATATTATAGGTGTTTTTTAATACTACACGAGATAGGCTGGCAAAGGTCCAGCAGCAAATATGTCCAAATGAGAAAAGAGCTAAGATTGCTCATGAGCATAGAACGAAGCAAAAGCCCTAACTCAATAAAGGACAAATCCTGACTCGCATAACCAATAACTTGCTATATACGAGCTCACATCGTCAAAGCCGAGCTCACAAGTTTGACATCCCTGACTAAAGGCCAGTAGTAACTGTAAACTGAGTCCCAGCTCTTGGACGTGACATCTCGCCCAGCAAAAGGGCTCGTTCAGAGTAAACTTGAAGCAGGGACCTTCTCAGACTAAGATTCGTGGGGCCAATCTGCAAAAAGTAGCATGTAGGGTCCACCTACAAAAAGTAATCTACAGAAGTTGGCTAGTAGCCTGCAGAAGTCATTTTACTGTAGTTTAGGCTGTCTTGTTCATTTATTACTTGATGTAACAAAAATACAAATTGTGTAATTACAATTGTAACCTCCCAGCCTCTATAAATAAAAGGAGGGAGATCACTGTAAAGCTAAGTGGGAAACTAACTGAAACTCTGTAGAAATTTCTCCAGAATCAATAAAAGCTACCATGGACGTAAGGACCAATGTTGCCCGATTTTAGCCAAACCATATTAAAAATCCTTTTATGCTATTGTTATTCTTCTTGTGTTCTTCCTCCTCATCTTTGTTTGTTCAACTGGATTGTAGTTTAGGTCCTTAGAACTCTTCTGATTAGCTAGATTTGAGACCAAACTGAAATCCACTATTAACAAGTATGATATCTATAGGTGTGTCAAATGGACAAATCAAACCAAAATCTACATGGAATGGGCCTAAACGGCCAAGGTCCATTTATGTTCACTTTTAAACAAGCTAATAGACTGGTCCGCAAGCTAGTCCTTTTTTTTTTAAAATTCTAATCATTAATTTGTATTTTATATATATATATATATATACACTCTATATTAAGGAGTACAATTAGCATGAATTAGTTTCATTAATTGTATTTTTTTGCATCTCTTCAATTTTTTTAAGTAATGGTTATCTAAAAATAAGACCTAATTTAAAAAAAAAACAAACTAATAAGGAATTGGCCTGCACATCGACTCACGTTCACACAGGCCTGATCTATTTGGACAGTAGTCTACCGAGCCTAGCCTAAATAGGCCTATTTTTAAATGGACTCCCAAATGCCTAGTCCTATCCATTCTAAAATACGGGCTAGCCTGCTTGACCTATAGGCCTCAAGTCTATTTAACACCTTTAAATATATATTTTTCCTTTAGTAAAATTATTTTCAAGGAGAAACTTACTAAGTCTTTCGTATCAAGCTCTTGGTGTTTATTTTAACCCATACAAAGCCTTAGTTAATTTGAAAACATGATTGGGTGCTTCTTTCTTTTCAAAATTTGGATGTTTCTTTACATAAACCTTTTCATTTAAATAACCATTTAGAAAAGCATTTTCTATGTCCACTTGATAATATTTAAAGTTTTTAAAGCAAGCAAATGAGAGTAACGTTCTAATAGATTCAAGTCTACCTATGAGGGCATAAGTTTCATCATAGTCAATGACTTTTTCTTGATTATACCCTCAAGCCACTGACCTATCTTTATTACTTACCAGATTTTTGGATTTATCCATTTTGTTTTTAAAGACCCGTTTGGCTCTCACCTACGATGCACCGACACTTCATATAGCAGCAGTGTCCGAGTGTCGGAAACATTTCTGACACCGATACTCATCGACATCGACACGAAACGTATCAAGGCCATGTCCGTAATTTTAAAAAATTTGGACACCTGTTCCCTATTTCGACACTGGTGTCAAGCTCAATTCCGGGGCCGTGTCCATTATTTTAAAAAGTTCGGACACGCATTTTCTATTTCAACACCCGTGTCAAGCTCGATTTTCAGCTTATTATTTGTTATGCCCTATTATTTTATATTATGAGTACTTATTTTCATATGAAAAAAATAATAATTACAATATATATTTACAAATAAGCATAATATTTTTTATATTTATAAATGTACCCCTATATTTTTATTATTTACACGTATCCCCCACGTG
>JANHAO010000668.1:0-38900 GCA_026873985.1 Saraca asoca | reverse complement strand
TAGAGAAAGGATGGGCTCTGGTCATTAATTACAAGCTACAGTTGTGTTACATCAAATAAATAAAGCATATATGGTGAAAAGACCCATATCTGATTGTAGGCTGCGGAAGTAGGTCTCTCTAGGCCAACATGTAGGTTTGCATCCACCGTTGTGTCAGGCAAGACACTTTGGTTTCCCTAGTGAGGGCTTTCACAATTTTGGAGTAGTCGCGGGAGTCACTGGGAGACGGACGCGAGTATAGCGGTCGCAGGGTTGATCCTCGGACCCGTCGCTTGTCGAGTCATGCTATCGCCTGGGGGTGGCTTTCAGATCACGGCTAAGCGAGCGCTTGTCGCTACTATTTGCGGTGAAGTACCTTCTTTCACTTTTCCTGTGGACTCGTCCTCGCAGAGCCATTTTTTCAGTATATAACAGTAATAAAAGTAATATTTCTAAGAAGAGTTTCTCTCTAACCTTTCTTATTATCTTTCCTCCAACACAAAATACTCTTTTAACATCTTCAACCAATTAAGTCTCCTTTCTACAACAAACCTACAGGTCTAGAAAACCCGATTATACTATTTTTTTGAGACAATCTTATGAAAGCCTAGGCCTAAATTTCATGATTTGCTAACTAGCTAGCTATAACTTCATTTTTTTTTATATTTCCTCCTTGAAGACTGTTGTGGGCGTTTTCTAGAGTGGGCCCAATAAGGCAAGTCCTACCAAATAAGACTCTGGAAAACATCAAGATCACCAGAAAGGAACGCCAGCCTACTAATGATGAAGGAAGGACACGAGACGAGCTCAAAAGCGGAAGCCCACACCCATTGAACAACATTAACCTCGAGTCGTCAAGGGGAGAGCAAGCCACGTCTAGGGAATCCACCCAATGTGGTTTAATTCAGAAGGCTATTTACACTAGTATGAGCTAAAAGATTAACAATCTTATTAGATAAGTGACCTCTACTCCTAAGGGAACAGTAAAGGTCTAATCAATGGTCAAGAATACATCTTCCTAGCTGGCAAAATAGCCCCTAAGAGGAGACACCCGCCTACAAACCTTATGGATCTCATCAAATAGAGTCTAAGTTGTCTGTACAAAATAGCTATATGATATAACTAATGTACAAATCGGGAAATTACCATTGTAACCTCCCTTATTTCTATAAATAGAGGGTTAGTCCACTGTAAAGGGGTGAAGGGGGATAGTAGTAGAAGCTCTATCGAAATAGAGAGGAAAAGTCTGCATATTGTAACCCAACACACTTGAACAGTGAAACCTCTGCTTGCCGGGCAGGAAATGCAATCAACATGGATGTAGGGGCCAAACTAGCTTTAGCCAAACCATAATAAAAACAGCTTTGGTCTTTGCTCTTACCTCCCCTTGTTCACTTAGTCTGTTTACTCGTATGCTCATAACTTATAATTTAGGTGTTGACTAAGATCTGGGTTTCTTGAACCAGATTTTACTGTCAATATTTTGGCGCTAGAGGAAGGGCTGGAACCTCCGATCTATTTTCCTTCCATTTCTGTGATCCATTAAGCGATTGTGATGGTAAGGGGAAGAGTAAACAGAGTTATAGATGTTACCATGGGTTGACCAAAAGATTGTGTCGAACAACGAGACTATCACTAGGGGGCTCAGCCTTCCTAGCAACTGGTGTATCTACTATCCTAATGACGGACATAGTCAGTGGTGGGGTACCATTAACTTTTTGTGTACACCTCGAGGCCAGAGGAATGCAAACCTGGCATTGACACCAAGACACGCTGGAGAACATAGTGAAGGAGACAACTGAAATGGTCAAAACATTAACCCAGGCATAGATTCAAGGAGTACGAGAATGGACTTGTGTCGCAACACTTGGAGAGGGTCAGTGCTTCAGTACAACTCACCTCGTTGCTCGCCAAGAAGGATAGAGGCTCGATGAACCTGTAAGGACCAAGGTGACCAACAACCCAAGGGTCTGCATCACTTGAGGAGCTCAGTTCGATCCAGTTGGAAGCATCCCCCGAGCTTCCGTCCCCATGATCAAGAGAGAAATGAGAGCCAATGGTCTTTCAGTCAATGACGTAAAATGCGTGACCCGATAATTGAAGAGCTCCTCCATAGAGTGAAACAACTGGAGAAGTGCCCCTGAGTTTGGGACGATCAAGATCACTATGAATAGAGAACACCTTTCACCAGTGAGATAGAGAGGCAACCTCTTCCTCGTAGACTCAAGATCCTCATGATCTCACAATATAATGGGGACAGTGACTCTTGTGACCATCTGGACGTGTTTAATATACAGATGGACCTCTGAATGACTAACCCGCTAGTCAAATGCTGAGTTTTCTTAGCCACACTCGGGGATATACCTAGTACTTGGTTTAAGAATCTCTCGGCTCATAGTATTGGCAGTTGGGAAGAATTCTAGGAGGAATTTGTTAACTAGTACAGAACTTTAAAAAGGGAGCTCATGCCACCTTGCCATCTCGTGACAATTTTCCAGCAATAGGGTGAACTACTGAAAGACTACATCACCTGATTTAGGCACGAGGTCAATAATATGGAGAGACCATCTGATGAAGGTATCCTGACCGTGATCTCCATGGGGCTTTACAAGGATGAAAAGCTTTGGGAAAATATCTACAAGTCTCTAGTAAGGGATCTTGCAGAATTTTATGAGTGAGCTACCAAGGAGGTCAGGTGGGAAGAAGCTTTTGGCCTGGAAAGACTTGGAAGCAAGGATAATGCAAACCACTCCAGCCAAGGAAGCAAAGAAGTAGAAACCTGAAATAGTTATGGCGACCAACCAATAAAGAAGGCTAAAAATGAGCCACCAAGATACCAAAGCAAGCATGACAGTTATAGCATTTTGATGGACACTCAGGAATGCATGTTCACAACTGAAAAGGATAGGGAAGATTTTGGAAGACCTTCATGATCAAAAACTCGTAGCAAGCATAGATGTAATAGAGATCAGTTTTGTGCCTACCATAGCGAGGTCGGGCATGATATGGCAGGGTGCAGAGCACTCAGAGATGCCATCGAGGTCCTCATCTGATGAGGCTACTTATGAGACTATATGGTGCGGACTTTCAGATAATGCCCTTAACATCATCCATGACAATGATGGCTCCAACGCCCGAACATTTTCTTTTCTCTTACATACTATTGTTTGAATATAGATAAGAATCTTAGTCTTCTTTATAAACCCTGATAATGAGATTTTTAACAAATTTTCAGGGAACTCAAATATGGATCCACTGAAAAAAAAAGTCGACAACTTTATGATGCCATTTCTTCAAAGCTCAAGAAATGAAATAGCATATTCATGGGCAAGCTGGCACATGATCGCCAACATTATATCAAGTCCAGCACAAGATTGCTGGCACTATCTTAAGTCTGGCATAGGATTGCCAGTGTTATATCAAGTTCAACACAGGATCCCTGGCACAATATCAAGTCCAGCACAAGATTGTCAGTGCTATCTCAAGTCTAGCACAGGATTATCGGCACAATATCAAGTCTGGCACAGGATTGCCAACATTATATCAAGTTCGACATAGGATTGTCGACATGATATCAAGTTTGGCACAAGATCACTGACACTATCTCAAGTTTGGCATAGGATCGTTAGCATCATATCAAATCTGACACAGGATCGTCGGCATGATATCAAGTTTGGCACAGGATCACTAGCACTATCTTAAGTTTGGCACAAGATCGCTGGCATGATCTCAAGTCTGACACAGGATCGTCGACTAGCCCAGATGATAAAAACCATGAAAGGTGTAGCTCTCATGTGGCCTATCACCCATAGTTGTCATGCAACCCGTTGCCCATAGCTCTCATACGATCCATCACCAGTAGCTCTCATGCAGTCTATTGCCCACAACTCTCATGCAACCTGTTGCCCATAGCTCTTATGTGACATGCCACCTGTAGCTCTGACATGGTATATTCAAACTCTCGCTTTCTCACCTAAATATATGTGCTCGAGTGTGTAGTATTTAATTCTCACTAAGCAAGTTGCTAGCATATATTACATAAGATGGGTTGACGCAGCCAATTGACCACTTCATGCAGCATATATCCTTTTGAATTATGAATTATTGGCTTAAATCTATTTACATGCACTTTCCTATTAATAAAGGTTGATTAATCTATTTAATATACGTGTGATTCAAATTTTTTGTTGAGCTATGATTTACAGGAAACAACTTGCTATAATTTGCCAACTTTTCAAAAAGTACTCATCGTAACATTCACGCAAGAGCGAAAATTGGTGCTGTTGAGCATCTTTGATCACAAGACAAATCCATACAGGTTTCGAAGCAAAGAAGGGCATTTGAAGCAAAAAAAAATCAACTACCAAGAAAACTAGCCTTGGGGAGCTGGGCCTTGATAAGAAATGAGTTCAGTGCTTAAAGTAAATGAAGTGTCTTTTGCCTGGCCATCCATAGGCTCCATGACTTGCGGATTAATCTCTCTACTGATAGCACTCTCAGCATATGGGTCACGGCTCGCAGATGCCGCTGACTTACTTTTGGTGTCCTTGTTCTTAAAACCTTCAATAGCATTTAAAGCCTCCGATCCAGAGAAGGAGAAGTCCAAATTCAGATGATGCCTTTACAGAGTGTAAAGGAAAAGTGAGCTTGTTTTAGACTTTGCGTCCTTCACAACCTTAGCAATCCACTCGGCAGTTGTGGCTATTATCTTGTTAGCCTCTTCCTGCTTCAAAGAGACTTCTTTCCTAGCCACTTCAAGATTAGCCCTGGCAACCTTTGCCTGCTGTGCAACAGCTTTGAATCTTCAGCTAGCTGAGTCAAAGCCTCGGAGAGCAATATCTCTATCATTCCTTGTATGATACAACTCTTTGACTGCCTTGCTGAGCTCATCCTTAATAGCCTCGTGTCTTGCCACCTCATGGGCATGAGCCTCCTTAGCCTCCCTCCTCGCTACCTTAGCATTCTGTGCCTTGTCTTCCATCTCGTGGGCCTTAGCAATTGTGATGGCCAAGTCTTCTATGAGTCTGGCATTCTTTCTCCCTATGAAATGAAATGACTCCCCCATCTTGACCACTCCTAATAGACCTTGGAAAGTGAGCTTAATCAAACCATAAAAAAGTAAAGGAGCAGAAAAATGACGAAACATGACTTACCAGTAAGATCTCAGGAGCAAAGTGTGTCAATCCCCCACTGAAAATCTCCATCTCTAATGGCAGTAGGTGGGAATGAAATCTTAAAATATCCCATAGATTCTCCTGAATGAAGTCAAAGTACCCTTGTGTCTCGGGCCCAATATCAGATTGAGGCTCCTTTGCTGCCTCCTCCTGAGTCACTTATTCCACCAATGACCTCCTTCCTTTTGCTGACTCTTCATTTCTTGGTAGGAGGGCTGGATAAGGTAGCGATTCCAGTCTCCTCGACCACTCCATAATGAAAAGAAGGAGCTGAGTCTTGAAAGGACATACCGGTCACCCCAAGAAGAGGCTGATTTGGATTAATGGGAGCCGCCATAGTAGCAGGATCTAAAAGGTTTGCCACAACCTCGAGCTCTTCTGAATCATTTAAGGGAGGGCTTTCAAAAAGAAGTTTCACCATTTCCTCATAGTCTTTGAAGTGAGCCAGTCTAATTTCTTTCAATCAGAGAACTCCAATCTCCCTAGTGAGCTCGATGCTTAGTGCAGGAGCTAACCTATGAGCTCAAATAAGGTCATCATCAAATTTAAGATCGCTCTAAGATCACCTACAACCGTAATCTGATGTAGCACCTCAGCCTCCTCAGCTTCAAGTGTTGGCTTCACCTTGCCAGCCCTAGCTACAAAAAATGAAATGAACTATTAGAGCTATGACACAAAATCACAAGAGCTCATGTGATCATAGCTTGCATACCTGATGTTAAGATGAAGTCAAAGTTGTGAAGAAAACATAAGGAAGAACATGAAATGTAGAACCAGTGGGTTCTGTACTAGCCAACATTTGACTTGCCCTTAGCCTCCCCTGAGGTAGAGCTCCTTTGAACTTAGAATTCTAGGCAAAAAGATAGTAGATTCTATCCATAAAAGTTGTGCTTATCATGCTGAAAAGGTGACATAAAACCCTCACAAATGGAAGAGGAAGATTGTTCCTTCGATACAGGAGCACTAAAGAGACAAGCTGAGTATAAGAGTTTGGAGACAGCTGAGAAGGGGCTAGCTTCAATTTGTTCAACAAATTGATAATGAATGGATGAACTGGAAACCTCAACCCCACGTCAAGGTGATGGGGGCTAATTGTGATAAATCCAGGAGGAGGATGAGCAGCATGATCATCAAGAGAAGGCACCATGAGGTGACAACCTATAGAAATGTGGAAATTTTCCACTATACCTAGAAGCTTGTGCATCTCAATAGTCGAAGCATAATGCTTGAAAATCAAGCAATTCGAGGAACCTTCGGTGTCACGCTACCTTGTGCTAGGCTCAGGTTGGGGAAGGGGCCGTTTAGTGACCTCATCGCTCCTGTGAGTAGCACCAACTAAGGGGTACATCGGCTCCTCACTGTTGGCCGAAGATTCAGGTTTAGCACTTCCAACTTGATGGTCACATTGTTTGTGGGCTGCCATCTATGCAAAATACAAAGAAAAGAAGGGACCGTTTAAGCCTCTAAAGGCAAAATCCTCCCCATAACAACTACCTAAACAAAATTGCAAAATCCCTATGTGGAAAACCACAACACACCCCAAACCACTGGGACAAGCATTGAAACTATTGGTAAACACGAGAGGGTCTAGCTAACAAAACTCGATTGGGTACCTAAAATTCCTAAAAGGGGAGAAAGCTCGAAATAGTAGATTAAGAATTAGCAGATAGAGTGTTTAATAAAAAATCATCCAACATTAACCCATAAAGAGCGAAAGGCTAAAAAGACTTACTGTGATAAAGAGGCGAGTCAAACTTTGGAACGATTCAAGAAAGGATTGAACTTCTAGCCAAGAATGTTCAAAGCACCAAAACGACAAAGCAATAAGCATTGAAACTAGGGGACTAATCCGATAACGGTTGTTTGAGAATTTGAAGGGTAAAAAGAATTAATAAACAAGAATATGGAAAGACGAATGCTTGATCCCACCTTTCTATAGCCTCAATTGTCCAACTGTTCGATCTAATAGTTGACCAGTGGTCAGAAATCCGATGATCTGCACAAGCTCTAGGGTTCAGCTTTTGTCGAAATGATAGTTTTGGAAAATGTGTGCATTAAATGAGGGTAATGATGACAAGCGCAGGTGAAAAGATGAGACAAGAACTCGGACAATGACGTTGCGCCCTTCAAACCAACAAACTGCAACTCCCAGCTCGCAAAGCGAACTGAGAGTTGGGGGGCTAATGTTATGGGTGTTTTCTAGAGCCGGCCTAATGAGGCAAGTCCAGCTGAATAAGACTCTTGAAAATATCAAGATCACTGAAAGGGAACGCCAGCCCGCTAACCACGAGGGAAAGGTGTGAGATGAGCTTAGAAGTGGAAGCTCGCACCCGTTGAACAACATTCACCTCAGGTCATCAAGGGGAGAGCAAGCTGTGTCCAAGGAATCTGCCCAGCGAGCTCAAATTCAGAAGGCTATCCACACTAGTATCAGCTAGAAGATTAACAATCTTATCAGACAAGCGACCTCCACTCCCAAAGGAATAGTAAAGGTCTAATCAATGGTCAAGAGCACATCTTCTTAGCTGGCAAAATAGCCCCCAAGAGGAGACACCCACCTGCAAACCTTGTGGATCTCATCAAACAGAGTCTAAGTTGTCTGTACGAAATAGTTATATGATATAACTAATGTACAAATCGGGAAATTCTCATTGTAACCTCCCCTGTTTCTATAAATAGAGAATTAATCCACTGTAAAGGGGGGAAGGGGGATAGTAGCAGAAGCTCTATCGAAATAAAGAGGAAAAGTTTGTACATTGTAAGCTAACACACTTAAACAGTGAAACCTCCGCTCGTCGAGTAGGAAATGCAATCAGTATGGACGTAGGGGCAAAACTGGCTTTAGCCGGACCACGATAAAAACATTTCTGGTCTTTGCTCTTACCTCCCTTTGTTCATTTAGTCTGTTTACTCGCATGCTCATAACTTATAATTTAGGTGTTAACTAAGATATGAATTTCTTGAACTAGATTTTACCATCAACAAAGACCCTCCCTTTTCTTCATTGTAACTTACATTATAATACAATTACATATCAAAACTAAAACTTCAAGGAATTGTCACTCAAATCTGAAGGCTCCATCCAATAACACCTACAATTCACTATGGCTTTTATCTTTTTCTTCCTCCAGTTCTTCTTCCCAAATCAAGAAAAAGAAAAAAAATGAAAAATCCTTAGTCTAATGACTTATTTTAAGTTAAAAAAATATTTAAGACTCCTATTAAGAATTCAAGTTTATTAAAAATCCAAAAGATGGGTCGTAATCTCCATTATTGTGTTATATATACATTGTTTGGATTTTATTCTCTACATTTGCCCTTTATTTATTCAATTGTGTTCTCTTTTTTTTTTCTCTTTATTATTTCTCAAGGAGGATTCAAACTACTATAATAATGATACAATCAATTTCATCTTGATTTGATTTGATACATTATGATGATGCTCTCAAGTAGTATACAAGAGTGCAGTAAACTTATGAGTATCACAAAAGGGAAAAGAAACAAAGAGAATGGAGATGTAAACCTTAATTGCACCTGAAGTTCTTGCCAACCCTGCTAAGCTCTCCCTAATAACATAAATAAATTTGTGTTGAGTCATTGCCATGACTTAACAATTATTTACATGGACAGAGGCATGCCCAAATCCAATGGAGAAAAACAAGCCCAGCAACTTGCAAACATCACTCAAAGGTGCCTAAATTCTAAGCAAAGAACAAATTAATAAACCCTAAATGTGACAAATTACTGAATCAAAAAGCATATAAATCTGACTCCAATTCATTATTAATCACCTAAATCCTAAATGCGAGCAAAAAACAAAGTAACAGCAAACAACCCGAAATCGGTATATTTTCCTCACTCTACGACTACTTTTGGCTTTACTCGAGAGGGAGCATGAGGGAGCTAGAATGCAGCTTGAATGGAGCGTGTGGGAGCTTTAGAAACAGCTTCAAGCTTGTAGCACAGGGAAAGAGAAAAATGGGAGATATGTTTTGTTTATTTTTTGTTAATTAAAGGTCAATTAGGGGCAGTTATAGATTACACTGCCTCTAAATTATCTTTATTTTGTTAGTGTTGGTTTCCCTAGAAACTGTCTCTAAATAACAAGCTAATTCAAAAATTAAAGGCAGTTAACTAAGTCATCATTAAATTGAAATTTAACAACGGTTAGCATCAATCACCTCTAATTAACCATCATTAAAGACCGCATTTTTTTTTAGTGTCTTCGAATATTATTGCGGTCAAAGATATATATACATATATATGTGAGGTATAGAAGTCTATACGTTATGTCTTTGTCCTAAAATTATGCACAAATTAAGTGAGACCCGTGAATGTAATCATGTTATTTTCCCACTCATTGACACTGGTTCCTAAGTAAGCCCATAAGATTAATTTGCCTTCAAGGGAAATTTTTTAAAACTCTTTTTACTCAAATTCAATTGAAAATTTATTTGTTAATGTACTTTTACTTTTAATGTCAATTGTTAAAATGAAATGTCTAATAACTATAGGTTACATAAAACTAATAAATTACAGTAAATAATTTAATTATATTGGGTGAGAGAAAAACAAGTGTTATAAATAGATTACACAAAAAGTTTTATGTCATCAATTCCTACGTAGGTTAACAATTCACATCAATTATTATAGCCGTGAACTACTGAGGGTCCACCAATAATTAACTCTTGATGGAGAATCCTAGCTAGACTAATTTCCTTTTTTTTTTTTTTGGAAAATAGAGAAGTTTTAGATTGGCGGAAGGCACCTAAGACCTATTAAAAAGATAGTAGAATTCAAACCTCCTTCAAATAGAAAGCTAGCCTAATTTCTAAATCTTCTAAGAGGGCAAGTGAACAACTAGGTCAAAGAAAAACTCACGGGTACATCTATTGAACACGCGAGCTAGTTGGTTGATTTTAGCATTATTTCTGATTAAATAATTGTTTATTTATATAAACTCAATCATAAAATCTCTAACAATATTCACGTTCTTGCAAGCTGCTGATCACATAAAATTTATGGAGACATTTTTAGATAGAAATTGTTTATATAGGCACTACTCTTGGATTCAAAAATTAACAAGTATAATTTGTGAATTTATTTTATTCATAAGTTGTTTAATACCTTTAATTTATGATTATGTTCAAGTCAAAATGGCAGTGTATAAATAGACAATATTTACTTAAAAATTTTGGGATCACAATATATTTTAAAAAGCAAATTGAGAGACCCTTTTTATAATTAAATAATATTGCAGCCACATTAAGTGTGGTTTCGTTAAAGACTTTTAGTCAAAGTTTACGCTTAATTGTTTGTCCCTTTTAAATATATTCACTGCAATGATCAAAATCCATACGTAGCTTTCACAGATCAAATCAGTGCTTTTATCACAGAAATCGACTTCCTCTGTAGAAGAATCACGTGGGTCAGCGACAGCGTCCAACTGGCATCTTTTTTGCTCCCTTCTACAATAGTTTGTGTTAACAATTTGTGAATTAATTAATCTTTCAACTAAACTTAAATATATAAACTAATTTTAAATCTGGAAGTGAGCCAAAAACATCAAATGAGTGCATATTTAGATAAATTATGAAGCACACTTCACGTTTGAAACCAAGATCTAAAATTAGTTATCACGTGAATGAATATTCTTCATTCACACTGATGATTGAGATTCATTTTAATTAGTACAAATAATTAATAGTTAGTAATTTTTGACCTTGTAGCTCCAAGCACATTGTTGACTGCACTTGGTGGCATTATCCAAAGTCTTCCTGAAGTGGCAAGTTGGTTCCTCAATGTGGATAAATTAAGTAAACTTCTTTTGACAAAATGCACTAATCGCCAAGCTCTCACGCGGAAAGTTTCATCACATATATATGGCCTACACATGGACTTGGAATAAGTCCACAACGCGATATCGTAGCTAGCTAGCCCCACTTGCCAGTTCAGCAACCCCAACTCACGTGAGATCATTATATGAGTTCTCTCAATTATTTAAAAAAAAATTGAAAATTATCTTGGGTATTTTTTAGAATTGTGCAAAATGGGCCGATAAAGGCCCAACAACAAATAGATCCAAATGAGAAAGAAACTAAGACCATCAAATCACTAGTTACAAAAGCACAAAACAAAGTAAAAGTCCCAACTCGATAAGGAATAAGCCCCAGCTCATGTAGGACAATAGTTCGTCTTGCGCAAGCTTGCATTGCCAAAAGCAAGCTCGCAAGTTCGATCTCGTTGATTGAAAGCCAGCAATGACCCCAGATCAAGAGTCCCAGCTCACAGAACATAGCATCTCACCCAGATAAGGGCTTGCTAAGGGTAAACCTAAAATAGACACACTCTCAGACCAAGTTTGTAGGGCCAGTCTACAAGAAGCAGCTAACATGGGCCCATCCACAGAAAGCAATCTACAGAAGTCGGCCAGTAGTCTGTACAAGCTGATTTGTGGAAGCTATATTTGTCACATATTTATTATTTGATGTAACAGAAATATAACTTGTGTAATTATATTTGTAACCTCTTATTCTCTATAAATAAGAGGGAGGAGATCATTGTAGGGGGACTGGAGAAAATACATACTGAAACTTTCTAAAAATTTCACCAGAGTAATAAAATAATACCATGGATGTAGGGATCGGTGCTGCCCGATTTTTGCTAAACCATGTTAAAAATCTTTCTACATTCTTATTGTTCTTCTTCCCCCATCTCTTCATTCTTAGATTACATAACTAGATTGTAACTTGAGTCCTTAAGAACTCTTCAGGATGGCTGGATTTGGACCGAACTACATTTCATCATCAATATCATGGCACCGTCTGTGGGGACTTATCTGCATTTTGGTTGATCTTCTTTTCGATTGCAATGGCTAGAGGAAGAACCCCTAAAAGCTCAAACACTCCAGTTGATCAGCTGGCAGGTGTTCCTGCTACCAACATCATTGTCGGTACACATCCTGAAACCCACTGCCAGCCTATTATGGCTCTCGCAATTCATAAGGTGTAGATAGGTCACCAACTCCAGCAAATATTAGAGAATAGGGTAAGAGAGTTAGCATATGCAGTTAAAGTATTGATGCAAGCGCAAGCCCTAGGCATGCAAAAATAGGCCGAGATCGTTGTGCAACTTCAACAGCTATGTCAAAGAGCCTTGAAGGAAAAGTTGGCCATGTAAATACATCGACACTCTGACTCAGCTCGCTCCATAAATTAGTGAATGAGATTAGGAGCTCGCCCAATACGCGAGAATCGTGATAGTCAATGACACGGGGGCTCACATCAAGCTGAGAGCTCAAACAGATCTAGCTAGGGAAATACTTCGACCCACTTCCTCCATGACCCAGAGATAAAGAAATTGTTTGAGAGGCTAAAGTGACTAGAGGAGCACCCTTGAGCTCAAGATGATCAAGCTCGCAATGAGGGTAGCTCACCATTCTCTAAAGAAATTGAAGCACAACCTCTCTCTCACAAACTTAAAGTCCTTGCCATTCTACTGTATGATGGGAATAGCAACCCATGTGACTACTTAGACATGTTCAATGTCCATATGGACCTTCAAACAACCGATCCTTTGGTTAAATGCCACGTTTTCCCAGCTACATTAGGAGGCATACCTCAAACATGGTTTAGAAGTCTTCTAGCTCATAGTGTTACTAGCTAGGAAGAGTGTCAGAAGAAATTTATTAATCAATATCGAGCTTTGAAAAGGCAGCTCCACCACTTTGCCATCTCACAATAATCTTCCAGCGTAAGCATGAATCATTGGAAGATTACAAAATTAGGTTCAGGCACAAGGCCAATTCAGTAGAAAATCCCTCAGAGAAAAATTCTTGATAATGATCTCTATGGGACTCTGCAAAGATAAAAAACTGTATAAAAGCCTAAACAAGTCCCTAGTAATTGATCTAGTTGAATTTTATGATTGAGCTACTAAACAAATCAGATGGGAGGAAACCTTTGGCATAAAGTCCAAGCAAGAGAACGAGGTGAATAGTTCCACTCAAAGCAAAAAGAAGAGTGATGAGAGTCAAAAGACTAACTCCATTATCCAGCTCACAAAGAAAGCGAGAATTAAGTGACCTCGGCATCAAAGTCACCATGAAAGCTATAGCATTTTATCTAACACTCAAGATAAGATCTTCACTACAGAAAGAAAGAGGGAAGATTTTAGGAAACCTAAACCCTTAAGGGCCCCCATCAAGTTCAAAAATACAAGTAGATTCTGCACTTATCACAACAGGGTCAGGCATAATGCATCGAAATGTTAGGCACTAAAGAATGCCATAGAGGACCTCCTCATGAGAGGTTACTTACAAGATTACGTGGTTTGACCCTCCGAACAATTGCCTTAGTAGCCCTAGTGGATCACTGATCACAAATTGGGCCTTTCAGTTAGGATCACATTTTAATGCTGTGATCTTGCTTAGAGGCTAATAAAAGCCCTTTAAATTTTTTTGTTTGCTAATCTTCAGGAAAATGTTGTATAAAAAGAAAGTTATTCTATGTTGACAAAGTCAAGCTTGATTTCATTACCAGCTTTTCAGTTGAGACACCATTGTATGCTAAGTTCATTGCCAGCTCATCAGTTGAGGTGCAGAGGATCTAAATAAACTCATTCTAGCTAAGGCATGAAGGTGCTAAGAATAAACTCGTTTCCTACTTGAGCAACAAGATTGCTGTGGAATTGAGCAACAAAATTGCTATTTCACTAAGCAATGAGATTGTTATGGGACTGAGTAACAGGATTGCTATTTCATTAAGGAACGAGATTGCCATGGATCTGAGCAACGAGATTGCTATTCCACTAAGCAGCGAGATTGTTGTGAGACTGAGCAACGGGATTGCTATTCCACTAAGCAATGGGACTACTATTCCATTAAGCAATGAGATTACTGTGAGACTGAGCAACAAGATTGCTAGTAAAGTCAAAAACTTATTCCGCCCACTGAGCAACAAGATTACTATGGCACAACTCCCAAAGCCCAGCTCGCATACGACCTATTACTCACAGCTCTCATGCGGCCTATTGCTCATAGCTTTTATACGGCCTATTACTTGTAGTTCTCATGTAATCGATTATTCACAGCTCTCATATGACCTATTATTTACAACTCGTATGCCACTTACTATTAGGCGCAGCTCTTATATGACCTCTTATACATTACTCATCATTGAGGCACTTTGATACTCAATTTCATTAACAAATATGATAGATTGGTTATCTAAACATCTCATTTTGTTGTGATTTGTAGGAATTTATATTATCATTTATGATATGCAGAATATTTAGCTTAACATTAAAGAATCATGAAGAAAAATTCATTCATTAAAAAGCCTCTGTGAGGTAAATTTACATAAGAGGATTCAAAATACAAATTAGAAGAAGCGTATGACTATTACATTATGGAAATAATACTAGCTTCTTGGAGATGAACTCCAACCAGTAAGAAGACCGATGAGCGTGATGGCTCCTTTCCAGCTCACCTATTCCCCCATGATTGAGAAGCAAAGGAACACAACTGGAAACAATGAACCCCACGATATAATCATGAGGAAATAATTCAAGATCTATGTAAGATCTCTCAGAATCCTTAAGGAAGGATTTTCCATAAACACTTCCTATGCAACAAACCATACACGCCTCTTCAAAAAGGCACACCATCAAAAATAAAGGGGGCTTTTCTAAGGCACCCATTAGTTCACTCAATGAAGAAGGAAGAAAGACTTCCCATGTCTTAAATAAGACTAACCTAGTCTCTGAAGAGTCCAGAAGAAATTTAACCACTTTTTCATTAAATGCCTTAGAAGAAAACAAGGCTGACACGACCATAGCTAATAGACACATATAGTAAGAGGTATGGCCTAGAGCAGATGAAATGATAGGCTGACCATAAAGACTTTGACTGCACAACAATCCACAAATGAAGCTTTCATCAGCAAATTTGAACTCCCAACCCATGAAGCAAACTGAGAGTTAGAGGCTAATGTTATGGGTATTTTACGAAACTACGCAAATTAGGGCCAACAAAGGCTTAGTAATAGATAAGTCCAAATGAGAAAGGAGCTAAGATCATAAGGTCACTAGCTATAAGAGCACAAAACAAGTCAGAAGCCCCTAACTCGCTAAAGAATGAGCCCTGGCATGTGTAGGACAATAATTCATCCTACATAAGCTTGCATCACCAAAAGTGAGCTCATAAGCTCAATCTCACTGACCGAAGGCCAGTAGTGACCCTAGATGAATAGTCCTAGCTCATGGGACATAGCATCTCGTCCAGCTAAGGGCTCGCTGAGGGTAAACCTGAAGTAGGCATACTCTCAGACAAAGTTCGTGGGGCTAGTCTATAAGAAGTAGCTAACAAGGGCCCACCCGCAGAAAACAATCTATAGAAGTTGGCCAGTAGTCTGCAGAAGCCAATTTGCAGAAGCTATGCTTATCACATACATTTGTTATTTGATGTAATAGAAATACAATTTGTGTAATAACATTTGTAACCTCCCAATCCTATAAATAGGAAGGGGAGATCATTGTAGGAGGGATTAGAGAAAATACATACTAAAACTCTGTAGAAATTTTATCAAAGCAATAAAACAATACTGTGGATGTAAAGACCAATGCTACCCAGTTTTAGTCGAAGCACATTAAAAATCCTTCTCCATTCTTGTTGTTCTTCCTTCCCATCTCTTCATTCTTAGTTTGCACAACCAGATTGCAGCTTGAGTCCTTAAGAACTCTTTGAGTTAGTTAGATTTGGACCGAACCAAAGTCCACTGTCAATAAAAATCTCAATTTATTTTAGAATAATAAAGGACATAATTTCTTTTTTTTTTTACATATAATGATCCATTGTTTGAATGGAAAAATAAATTTTATCCATTTGTGGCATAACCCTAGTTTTAATTTATCTATTTATAATTTAAAATGTCAAAAAGCAACAACTTATTATTTGCACTGTTAACACTTAGCCTACCTATGTTAATTTTCTATCCAAATATAATGAATTGTTATATACTAATCATGTGTTGGTTTTCCTTCCTTCATTAAACCGAAATTGAGCTCCCAAAACCTAATTTTCTCAAATCCTAACACTTCAATATTGCATCTTTTTAAGTTTCCGTTCAAAAAACCTACATGTTTGATCCTAAGAGAAGAAATTAAAATTACATTAAGCATGCACTTATAATATTCTTTAGACACAAAGGAACCCAACTAAAAAATGCATTTAAACTAGGGAACAGATTGATTAGGTATTTTAGACAAGTGAAAAAAATCTTTTACTAAAACTTCTAGGTTGCCATGATATCCTACAAATAACTGGAGAACCATAGTGACAAAGAACCCTATGCCTTGCTTCACTTGAGGAATTGAGCAAATGCTTGATTCCATTGAAACCAATGTTGAATGGAAATTCAAAGATGTGATATTTGGTGTAAGGGTTTGAGATTAGATAAGAAATGAATACATAACTGACATATGACAAATTCTAGTAGATTTGGATGTAAAATTAATATAGTTGGACAATGTGTTAATGATGAAAATCACATGTTGTTTCTTTTTCATACTTTAAACCATAAATGAATAAATTAAAATTATGATCATATCACAAATAGATTAAATGTATTTTTTTTCTTACTTAAATATGAAATTGCACCATTTAAGTGTAGCTAATTTAGTTTTATATTAAAGAGAGATACACATAACAAATGTTCCCTTGCATAGTGAAGTTTTACATTCTCTTACTTAAATTCACATATATTTTGTAATTATCTTCTTCAAAATTAAAACTAATATTAGCTAAACTAAAAGAAAGATTGAAATCCTATAGTTTAATGTGTCTATTTATGTTTAAATGGAAAATGGAAATTTTATATAGAAATTGAGGTGACCATAATACGAACTTCTACTTTTGAATCCTTCCATGTACTATACATAGCATTTATGGCTATAGTTGCCTTTTCATACTCATTCTAACAAAATTTGACCTCCAAATACCTATTAATTCTAGCACTTCACATTCCTCACCATCACATCCATTTAGCCCAACTCAAAAGTACTACTATCACTTAACATAAACATCCTCTTCCCAATCAACATTTTACACTACTTTCTTATATTCTCCCATTCATATTGGCATCTCTTGTCTAAGAAATGAAGTGTAGAAGGTTCTTCTTAGTGCTTACATTGCTTGCATTAGCCAGTGGGACCACTATCCTTTATTAAGTGTCACACCAATTCAATAGGCAAACATATTTTGTTTGACACAAAATATGGTGAATAAATCAAGCATAGTATGGAGATCTTCTACCACAAATTTGAAAGCAATCTGACTTGTGTACTATTTTTTCCCGTTTTAAGGCTATTTATATAATTTTAACCAAGGCAATTTGTCTAGTGTGAGTAAATAAGCACATGGTTGTGATCATTGGATTTTTAGCTTTCTTTTGATGTAAAATAATGTACAAAACCCTTCCCAAGTTAAAAGAAATGGCCTTGTGTCAACTGACAAAAAGTATGTCTACTCTTTTCATTAGGCCTTTGCTTCAGAATGACTTTCAGGGGGGAGTGCCCAGTGACCCTTGGTAGGGAATTGTGGCACTAGTCTAGGGATCAGAGTGTGTGACTTGGTGCCTCCCCTATACACTCAAAGCTATATAATAAGACTTAATATGAATCAAAGACATAGCCCCTCTTCAATTTATGTTATCCCATATTTTATCCGATTTTACCCACATTTTCCTACATTTGTTGTGCTTGTTTTAGCTTGCTTTGTGCTATGCGATGTGTTATCTTTGCCTTTACTTGCAAATGGATTGTTTATCTTGATTCTTTATCTTTCGCTACATTCTATAATGCTTTATAGCTTAATATTTTTGTCTCTTGATGTCATGAGAGTAACCATTAACTAGCTTGCATTCAAGTGGTAGATAGTAAGTGCCACATGGTCTAGCTCATGAATTTGCAAACCTATGACAGTTAGTATCAGAGCATGATTTTGACCCGCTCTAGTTTTGCTTTGGATTTGTTGCTAAGATTAAAGACACTATAATTATGTCAATTGCCACATGTATTATCGAGCACGAGAGTAGTTAAGGCAAATGGAAAAGATGTTCAAAATGGTTGAAGACATGCAACAAAATGATATCTTGAAGCTTGTTGATAGGGCAAGGGAGTGAGAATCGGTTGCTAGTTGGTAGCCGTGATTGAATTTTATTTGAGACTGGATAAAGAAACCTTAAGTGTCAAAGTTAAGGGTAACTTAGGGGACACCATTTGAGAATTAGGAGCTGAGTTAGTAGATGTGAAGGTCTAGTTGAAAGTGCTCATACAAACTAGTGGGAACCATGGTCCTAAACATGGTGGGCTTGAATATGGACATATGAGAGTGCCTAAGCCTTGCTCCTACAGTGGCGAGCGAGACACCAAGGACTTGGAGAATTTTCTCTTTGATATGGAACAATACTTCCATATAGTAAGGGTAGATTTTGAAGAGGTCATGATGACAACAACAACCATGTACCTCATTGGCAATGCTAAGCTTTGGTGGAGGACAAATTATGGAGATATCTTGGCGAGTCGATGCTTCATAAATTTTTGGGAGGATCTGAAAAGAGAGTTAAAGTCATAATTCTTCCTAGAGAATATGGAGTATATGGCTAGATGCCATCTTCAGAACTTGAAACTAATTGGTGCTATCCAAGAATATGTGAAGAAGCTTTTAACATTGATATTGGATATTCAAGACATGTTTGAGAAGGATAAGGTGTTCTTTCTTAAAAGCCTAAAACCCTAGGCAATGACTGAATTCCAGAGAAAGTAAGTGTAAGAATTGCCAACTGCCTTGACCATTGCAAAGTTCTTGACTGACTAGCACGCTGACAACTCTAGAAAGAAACCCCATGGAAACAATAGGTCTTCTTTTAGTGGAAGCAAGGGACAGTCAAACAAGCCTAACAAGGGCAAAAGTGGGGGAGGGGATAGTAGGAAAGTTGGATCCAACAACATGAGCTCAGTGTCATTATGTAATATTTGTTAACACTGGGGGAAAGACCCCTAGCATGCTTCTTATGCAATGATCCATATAGAGTGGTAGAATGCCACCAAAAGGTACCTTTCAATGCTATACAAGTCATCATGAATGGTCATAAGGAGGACAGTGAGGACTGTGATAGCAAAAAGGAAGTTTCTCCAAGAATGGGAACACTACGATTCCTTGGTACACTTAAGAAGTAGACTGAGAGTCCAAAGAAGACACTGAATAGAGGACTTATGTATGTGACATGACAAATAGTAGGAAAGGTCATGACAAGCATAATGGTCAAGTATTGAGGTGTTTCCTAGAATATTGTGAGTAACCGAGACAGCAGGTTCATTGGGACTTTCTAGTTTGAACTTTAGGGAGGAGTGTCCGATAACCTTTGGTGGGGAATTATGGCACTAGTGTAGGGGTCAAAGTGTGTAGCTTGGTGCCTCCCTTATATACTCCAAGCTATGTCATGAGGCTTAATATGAATCAAAGAACTAGCCCCTCTTCAATTTATGTTGTCCCATATTTTAATCAATTTTCTTGCATTTTCCTGCATTACATATGTTGCATTCTTAAGTGTCTTGTTGTGCTTACTTTTGGCTTACTTTGTGCTATGCAATGTGTTACATATGAATGGATTTTCCTTGATTATTTATCATCCCTTGCATTCTCTAATCCTTTGGTGTCATTGGACTAACCATTGACTGGCTTACTTTAAGGTGGTAGATAGCAAATGCCACATGGTCCTTGCCAGCCCATGACACCAAGGCACTTAAGTAATGTTCTACACAAGAACATGTCCTAAAGCTAAGGCCATTATTAGGTCTATAGTTGAATCTCATTTGAGGGAAGGCATTTCTTTGGCTGTTGGGTTACTTAGAATGCACTTCCATGACTACTTTGTTCAAGCTTGTGATGCTTGCATTCTCATTGATGGCCCTAACACTGAGAAAACAACACTTCCAAACCTAAATTTGAAAGGCCATAAGATTATTGATTATGCCAAAGCACAACTTAGCAAGACAAGTTAAACCACATCCAAGAGGAAGTGAATTAGGTGTTTTTAAAACTTTGATAATTTTTAAAATTCTCATTAAATACCATTTGATTTTAGGAAGCCATAATGATGATTTCAATTTTAACAATGTAAGATAATTTTATGAAGATGTTTGCACACAAAATATAACAATTCAAATGCTTATGCAAAGCAACTCATTCAATTATGCAAAGGCAAGTTGCATAGATAGATATAACTCTTTCAAGAATTCAAAAATTTAAGCAACAAGGTAAACATTGAAGCACAATATATTTAACAAATTTTTTCTACAAAAATAAAGCATGTCTATTTTTCAATCGGTCAACATAATGGAACCAAAAGACTAACAATTTAAATAATATAAGTCTAGCAATTTAAAGTTCATAGTCCAAATTGATCAAAATCAACAAGAGCAAGATAATCAACATAATATAAATTCTTAGAATGCAAAGAAAATAGGGAGAGGAATCAAACTCAAGATTTATAGTGATTTCTCCTTGAAGATCCACTTCAAGGTATACATCCATTCTTCAATCTCCGCAAGCTTAGGCTACTTCTCCACTTTCTCTTCAAGTTTCAACCAAAACTTGAAAAAGCCTTACAATCTCTTTGCTCCTTGAGCAAATCACTCTTTATAAGGAATACATCACCTTCTCAAAAAAATTTTAAGGGATACCTCACCCTCAAAGTATTTTTCAAAAGAATACCTTACCTATATTATAAATCCAAAGGGATTCTTCACCATTCTCCACTCACTAGAAGATTTAGATGATGAAGAACTCAAAATGTTTTTTCAAATACTAGATGAAACAAATAAAGTACCTAGAAAAGAAGAATTTCACATTGAATAGGTCAAATATTGATTTGATGAAAGAAGGAGTAATAAATGTTAAATGATGAAGTTCAGGCTTTCTATGTGTTGTATTTAATGATTCTTAGTTTATATAAGAAATCCGTAATGTTTTATAGCAAATTGGGACTTTTTTAAAAATTAAAAATTAGCCATTATTTTCAAAATTTAACCCAAATGAGTTGACTTGGCCTAATTACAAAGCTCTTTGGGTAAAAATTGGTTCACACGAGTCGATTCTTGTGCTCCAAAGACAAGATTTTAGACTCAATTTAAAAAAGTCATAACTTTTTTGTTTCAAGTTTGTTTTAAGTAAATGACATATTATTAGAAAGTTAGTTGAGTTTACTTTCAAATGGAACTAGTTTTTGACCAAAACTCATATCTCATTTGTTTTTGAAGGGTTACCAAGGCTATCTTGTGAAAACATAATTGTAGGCTATTTTTTAAAACTTTTTAAAACTAGCTAAGAATTTGAAAACATATTTGAGCTCTATACCATGCAAAAACTCTATTTTACAAGAAAGTTTAATCTTAAAAGGAAAAGCTATACCCAATGAAGTCCTTAAGCTTTTTTTTTTATATACTTCCAAGATTCCTATTCTTCTATAATTAGGGCATATCTCTTTTCTTGACTTTCTTCTTAAGTTGAGCATGGAAAGATTTTCTATTGCTTTACTCCAATGTTCACTTTTCTTTCTTTTGGATAATCCTAGAAAACATGTATAAACTAATTTGCAAACCATATAGTTAGTCCAAGATAATTTATCATAATGCATGATTCATATATATAATTAAAATGAGTTAACACAAGAACATGCATTATCCATATCATTTATACATCAATGATATCATAGTATGTCTACAAATACTTGTATAAAATATAAGACTTTAGCATATTAGGACATACTATGTTATTGTAGAATTTATTTGTCATTTTCAAAATTCATCATGTTGAACATTGGGGGTTAACAATCTCCTTCTTTTTGATAGTGACAAATTACCAAAGAAAAATATGTTTAAAAGATAAAGATTCAATCTAATAAGCTTAAGAAGACATCAAAACATTAAGAACATACCATATTTTTCTTTTCTTTTTCTTCTCCCCTATTTGACATTAACAAAAAAGATAAACAAACATATTGAAACAAACGATGTTAAACAATCAATTTCATTACCTTCTCCCCCTATTTTTCTTTACCAATTCCATTTTTTTATTTTGTATTTAAAAAAATGAAATGAGATTAAAAGGTAAGCATCATTGCAAGCAAGAACTTGTCATCTTTTGGAGCAAATATATATTTCTATCATATAATCCCAATAGAATTTCTCAGGGATTTCATACCAAAATCATATGAAAATATTCATAAAAAAGATGAGTCAAATGATGTGGCTTTTACCTTTCTTCCTTTAGGTAAGCATGGGAGGAACTTTTGTCATGACAAGTAAATAAACATTAAAACCCTTCATCTCAAAACAAACGTGAGCTATAGTGTAAATCACATATAAGCAAATGTGAGCTATTAATAACATGTTTTAAGGTAAAAGATACAACCATATATCCTTTGATGAGGCAAAGTGACACTACTAAAAAATATTATAAATAGCCATAGTTTTATGAGTGTTTAGATGTGGTTCAGATTTATTGACGATTTCTTCAAGCATCGTATAATAAAGGGTCGAGAGTGTTTTAGCCATAGTTTTGCACAATTAGTAGAATTGTGTAATTTACAATAGCTTTGTAAGTATTTACCTATAGTTCTTGGCAACATTAAAGTTCAATAATTGGTGGCAATTTTATGCATTTAATGGCAATTGTAAACCTCTACAAGCTGTATTTTTTTGGTTTTGTTTGTGTTTAACAATACTTTGTAACTGGTGCCAATTACACTATATATTTTGTGATAGTTTTGAATCACCACCAAATAATTTTTTTATATTTGACCAATAAATATTTATATTTATAAAGGATAAAATTTTTAAACAAACAAATTCAACATCAATCTTACAAAATAAATATAATACTTTATAATTAAAGTATAAAATCCATTGCCCATACTTATGTTCAAAAAGTCATATTAATTCGATTCAACTTGATAATAAATTGTTCAACATTATAGTTTATAATCCTCATATAAATGTCATTATTTGGATCACCATATAGTTGAGAGGGATTATGATTAGCAGAAGAAAAGGGTCTTGCTTCTAATATTGAGAAGTCACGGTCACTTCCTTCATCTGCTGCATTCATAAAAAAAATAATTATAGTGGTATGAACAAATCCATAATTAAACCCATTCACAAATCAATAAATTCAAAATAAATCCATTCACAAATTTTATAAACTTAGCAATATAGTAGTAGACATCAAGGTAAAAAAAGAAGAAAGAAAATGACATTATATATATACCACAACACTAGTACATAGGATACAAAATTAAGGCACACAAACCAAACCAATGGAAATACAATAAGGCCTCAAGAGATAATATTCTACAACCTTGGGCTGGATTTCTCTAAAAAAAAGGGGGGCCAATCAACCCCTTCCACAAGAACTTTCTTGTAATTGAAGACTCAACTTAGAGAAATCCTCCAAAAGCTAATTATATAGATATTCCCTCTGTACAAAAATAGCTAATTATATACAAGAATAAAGCAAACAATTAAAATAAATCAAATGACCAACAACAACATCTTTTAGATGTTATCACAGATAAGAGTCAAGCCAATAAGAATTAACAAATTAAGTGACATGTTTAAAATGGCAACAATAATTAGTAACATTAACATTTTCTTTTCTTTTTATTTTTAGAATTATATTAACCATCAAGATAGATTTCATTAAAACTAAACACTACATTTCTCACACCTGATTGATTTCTTCTTTTTGATGTATCATAGGCTAAAATTACTTCTTCTCTATTTTTTTATGTATTTTTTTCAATCTATAATATATATATACACACACACACATACAGACAACATATATTCCTGTATCAAATGGTTAGATAGGACTCATATAATATGCTAGTTCTTCTTATAGATCAAATCACCTGAGTGTATGAACTTACTAACTTTTAATGAGTGAGGATAAGTAAACTCTTAAACTCATACAAGAATGAGTTTTACTCAGGATTTTGACAACCAAGGTGGGATAAAAATAAATAGATAGCAAACAAAAGAATACTTTAATACCTCTCTTTCACCTTTATCAATTGTGATATGCAGTAAGACTATTTACTAGTTACTATATGACTGCTAGTTAGCATCTTGCCATGCACACTAGGACAACTTTCCATCATTATAGCCCTAACACCAATGGTCAAACTAGTAAATGAAGACCATCTATGCATGAAATCAATAGGCAACTAAGATCATAATCATAGATATCTGGAGCTATAAGGTAACAACCAAATTCAAAGAGTATCAAAGCATTGATGTACAGCTAGAGTGGCACCAGACCAAATAAAAGAACTAACACACAGTAGCCATAACATCTAAGCATCTAAACACTACATTTTACAATATCCATAATCATTAAACAATATCTCTATGATAAAAACTAATGGATGATGCCAGATATTGACAATCAAATCAATTAGAAGCTAAAAATGTTCTTCTTCTGGTTATTATAGAAAAAGTTGATAATCAAATGCAAGATATACACATGTTATCCTCCTTGTAACTATGGATTCCACCAAGAGGATGGTCAATTGGTTTTAGGATTTAACAATTTTAAAACAATTTTCTTTAAACCCTTCATAAAATTTAGCAAAAACAATAAATTCTCCTAGAAATAAAAAATGATTATCCACAAATAACATAGAAACACCATCCAACATAATATCAACAATCCAACAAGAAAATGAACAATAATGAATCTAAACAGAGTATAGGTAGAAAGTAAAGAAGTAAGGATAAAGAGATTCAAATGTTAATTTATAATGGTTCCCCTTAAAATATTGATTCCAAGGCATACATCCACTTCCAAGCTCGAATCTACTATAATGAAAACCTCCAAGTTTGGACTAGCACTTGAAGAAGCTAAATACAAAAAATGCTCAACTACAATCCAACCTCTTTGAGATCTTCACTCAAAGAAATAAAAGAAAAAGCTTAACCACTCTTCTACTCTTGGTAAGGCTATCCCTAGGAAACCTAGTGGTGTTTGATTTTGATTACAAGAGAAATTTGGTATGAACATAATAGTTCAAGATACAAAGATGAAGCTCAATAGGATTAGATTCACTCAGATTTAGCTTAAATATAAGAGAAGAAGTAAAAAATTGAAGAACAAATATATTTGAAAGTGTTTTCCATTGAAGAGTTGGGCTTTCGCATTGAGAAAATATATGAAATGAGTATTTATAGTAAATGAAAATGCATAATAAAAAACTCTCCATTATATGTAGAATTGAACATGTGACCATGATCACAAGATTCAAATTTGAAGGCTTCAATTTGAATCGCCAAAATGTAGTGCAAAATGTGATTTTACTTGTCTAACATTGCAAACCTTTGGCAAGTCCAAGAATGCATGCGATCATGATCGTAATTAGAATCACGAAACAAGATTTTAAAGAATCAATTTGAATCATACAAAAATTAGTTCAAATCTCGATTCGAATCATAATGCATGAATGCTTGCCCTTTTTTTGTGAGCATGATCGCGAAAATAGTTAAAAATGTCAATTCAAATCATAAGGCATGGAGATGAAAAATTAAAATTTTGCAAGACATTTCAAACCATTTTAACCATTTTGAATCTTGTAAACACAATCCAAAAACTCAATTTCAAGCTAAATATAAATGGTAAATCATTTAGTAAGATGTTAGAATGTTTTTGGTATAATTTTTCAAAAAGTTTTTTTTCAAGCAAGAGGCAAAACTTCCAAAAACAACTTTCAAACTTGAGCTAATTTTAACAATTTGGAACTTTTACATAATATGCAAAGCAAGGCCTAATCTGCAGCTTTAACTTGAAGTCTAAGGTTGTCCACAAACAAATCATTGAAAATAAATCAATTTAAATCAACCAAAATCATTTATTGTCATCAAAATACAAGTTTGCTCAATTTAGAAAAATAAGGGCTAAGATAACAATCTCCCCATTTTTTTTATGAAAAAAAATTTTGGAGTCAGTAAGGGATCAATCATACATTCAAACCCTATAATATGTTTCAACAAGAAAGATTAAGACTCTCCTTCTGGATAACAACCTGCCCTTCTAGGCATGCAACCCTCATATCCCCAAAATACTTAAGACTCTCCCTTTTGGCATATCAAAAAGAATATATAGCAACATATAAATCCAACAGTCAAAAACATAAATATAACAGGAAATCATCAAGATCAAATTAAAATCCAAGAAAAAAAATATCCACAGGGTCATAATGTAGTAGTAGCTAAAAATAGTAATAACCAGGGAATAGAGCTAAGGGAATAATCAAAATATAATTAAACTAGGCTAAAAACCTAAAGCATTCAGAGCAACAACATCTTGAATTTCATTGAGCTATCCCTTCATGGTGTTCAATTGACTATGAAGGTCTCTATTCTTCATATTCATGTTCACTTTAATAAAGTCTAGCCTTTCATTTATTTGTCAGTGTGATTATTCCATTGACCTAAAAAATTGTGTCTGCTGGAGCTAGAGTTGCCTTAGAAGGGTTAATGTATCATTTTGAAAATCCATTAAACCATCAGAATTAGAACCTAAAGCAATGCCAGATCTTTCAAATGCTGATCCATTATGTTTCACCTATCTCCTATTCATTAATATGAATTGCATCTGATGTAGGATCCTTTAATTCATTGCAATTGTGCTATCCACATTTTCAACCTCCTTTTCTAAGGATAGAGGTGCACAAAAATGTGAAAAAACTTCAATTAGAACTATTCCATAAGGTAGGAAACTTTGATTCAGTTTTGTGAAGAACATGCCCATGTAATGAAGGATGAGGTATAGGATGTTGATTTCCAATCTTTTCTTCATTGCCCACATCAGAATGATTTCATCTTTAACTATGTTGGTGTAGTTGGTGTGGTGAGGTAGGATTGTCTTCACAATTGTATAGTGAAAGAAACAGTCCTCCATAGACAATCCAGTGATCATTAGTTTATTGATGGTGACAACTAGAGTAAAGTTCGAAAAGAGAATTTTAATCGCTTCTTCTTTTGAGTACTCTTCCACATCTTTTCTAGTAATAAACTGAGACCCTCCTTCCATTCTAAATAACTTGCATAAAGTCTTTACATCTAAGTTTATTACCTTTCTCATAACAGATACAAATAATTTGCCATTTACTACTTTTTGGTTAGCATACATGGAATACTATAGGAAATAAGACTTAATCGCTTATACTTATCTAGCAGGTTATGCAATTCTAGGTAACTCTCCTTAAAAAAATTTCTATCCTAATAGTTAATAGAGAAATAGCCTTTTTATTGTATTTGGCATACCTTTTATAGGACTCTGCATTGGGAAAGAACATCTACTCCTCAGTAGCCATGTCAATATGATATGCCTTCTTATCACCCATGAACTTTTTCCTCATTTTTTGAACCAGAGGGAATTGATTAGTCATGATGATTTGTGAAAAAAAAAGATGATTTTGGGAAATATGGGGTTTTAGGATTTAGGAGAAATTAAGGATTGTAATCAGCTAAAAGTGAGGGAAATAGGTAGGAAAGTATTTTGGATAGGAGAAATTTGAGTTTAATTGATAAGATTGCTTGAAAATTTAGATAGAAAGTGAAAGAGTTTGAGAGAGAAGCACTAGGGTTTGAGGGAAAAATTGAAATTGATCTAAAAAAATGTGTGTACACATTATATACTCTATTCATGATCAAAATCACATGCCCAAAAATGTATGAACAATTTGAATCATGAACATGATCACGAAAGCATGATTGAACAAGTTCATCTCCAATTCAGCTCGCGATTAGAATCATGAAGCTAGAGATGGCTGAACAATTTAAATCACAATTAGAGTTGTGAAACTAGTTGATCATCCAAAAAGTTTACAAAAAGGGATAATTTGAATAAAAAAATGAACTAGAAACCTAAATTCCAATCAAAATACACCAGAACTTAACAAAACTCCAAAATTTTCAGCACTTATCTAAAAACATAACATGAACAAAGATCTTTTTAGCCCCATAATCAATTGAACAAAATGAAGAATTAGTAAAGAAAAACAAGGAACTTGCATAAAAGATTAGCGGGACTCTCTGATGCTTAAGTTAGTATCGATTTAAAAGAATTAACAAAAGAAATTGAATTCAAATAGAAAATTCAATAGAAATTACTTGGAGCTAAACAAATGAAGGGAATTAATTCAGGTAAGCTCATTTTCCAAAGGATTCAACAAGCCCAATTCTCTTCTGTTAAGCACAAATAGATTTTCATCAGGAAGTTTTGTAAAAATGTTAGCAAGTTGAATATTGGTTTGTACAAATTTAAGGGCAATGTCTCCCCTTTGAACATTGTCTCCAATGAAATGATGCTTTTTCTCAATATGCTTGGTTCTTGAGTACATACTAGGATTTTTGTGAAGTTAATGGCAATGGTATTATCATATGTAATTGGAATTTTCTCAAAATTCAAATTATAGTTTGATAATTGTTGTCTCATCCAAAGGATCTTAGCGCAATATCTACTGATGGCTATATGTTCAACTTTAGTAACGGATAAAACTACACTATTTTACCTCTTACTATGCCATGAGACTAGAGAGTGGCCAGGAAATTAATACACACCATTAGTGCCTTCTTCTTCATTCTACTTCTAGTGAAGTCGATGCTAGAATAACCTATCAAGTAGCTAAAGTTTGCTTTATGATACCATAAACCCATGTGTGGTGTGCCTGCAAGGTATCTAAGGATTCTTTTAACAGCAATCAAGTGTGATTCCTTAAGATTAGATTGGAACATCACATACACATACACACTAAACATAATATTGGGTTTACTTGTGGTAAGATAAAGCAAACTACCTATCATACCTCTATACATAGTGATATCAATTTCCTTTCCTCTTTCATCAAGATTAAGTTTTGTGGAGGGACTCATAAGAGTACCAAATGGTTTAGAATATACCATGTCAAATCTTTTGAACAACTCTTTTACATATTTAGTTTGGGTAATGAATATTTCATCCTTTGATTGACATTTTATTGACATTTCAAATTCACTTGTATTATCTTAGCAAATTCTTTAAATACACAAGGTTTCATTAATAGCACAAAAATAATTTCATCAATAAATATTTACACTAAAAGGATATCATTTCTTTTATGTTTTATAAACAGTGTGATATCAACTTTGCATCTTGAAAAGCCATTTTCTAAAAGAAATTTGCTTAGGCATTCATACCAAGCTCTAGTAGCTTTTTTAAGACTATAAAAAGCCTTTTTAAGCTTACACGTATCATTTAGATAAAAGTGATTTTCAAAATCAGGAGGTTGTTTAACATAAACCTCTTCTATGAGCAAACCATTCAAGAAGGCACTTTTAACATTTGTTTGATTAAGTTTGAAACTCTTAATGCAAGCATATGTTCATAACATCCTAATAGCCTTTAACCTTGCTACGAACACATAAATTTCATCAAATCAGGCTTTGTTTCTAATTATAATGCCATTTTCATCAAGTTTATTCCTAAAAATCCATTTTGTTCCTACAATAGTGTGATCAATTGGTCTTGGCATAAGATCTAAAACTCAACTTCTTTGAAATTGATTTAATTCTTGTATTGCCAAGAACTAATGTTCATAATTTATAGTATCATCAACAGATTTAGGTTCAAATTGAGATAGGAAGGCTAAATGATTGCAAATATTCCTTAATGAATAACAAGTTATCCTTTGAGATGAATCTTTGATCATTAGCTCCTTCTAATGACTTTCCTTAATTTTCTAAGCCTTTTATGGGTGGCTAGACAACACATCATCCAAATTGATCAAAGGAGAAGGTCCATTATCTTTCTTATCATCCTTGCCTCCTCCGTCCTAAACTCTTTCTTGAAGTTCATTTGACTGAGGAAGCTAGAATCCATTTGCTCATCATCATCATAATTTCTATGAACATTTAGAGTAGATTCATCAAATACAACTTGAATGGATTCCTCTATTAGTAAAATTCTCTTATTATACACTCAAAAAGCTTTACTTGTAGAAGAATACCTAGTAAATAATGCTTTATTAGATTTAGCATTAAATTTACCTAGGTTGTCTTTGTCATTATTATGCACAAAACATTTACAACCAAAAATGTGAAAATGTGACATATTAGGCTTTCTTACAAAATACAATTCATAAGGGGTTTTCTTAAGAATTGACCTTATCAAGCCACGATTCATAACATGCAATGTTAACCATATCCATCCAAAATGACTTTGGAAGAACACTGCTATTAAGCATGATCCTAGCCATTTCTTCTAGGCATCTATTTTTCCTCTGATCAACTCCATTTTATTGAAGGGTTCTAGGTGCAAAGAAGTTGTGACCTATCCCTTTCTTAATGCAATAACAAGTAAACTCATGGTATCAAACTTTCCACCATGATCACTTCTTTTACTTATTATTGTCAATCTTTTTTCATTTTGGATACTTTTAGCAAGCTTCCTAAAAGCTTGAAAGATGTCACTCTTTTGAGCAAGAAACAACACCCATGTGAATCTTGAAAAGTCATCAACAATTACAAGCATATAGTAATTTCTGCCATGCTTTTAACTCTTGAAGGACCAATCAAGTCCATATGAAGTAGTTAAAGTGATCTTGATGTAGAAACATGGTTTTTATGTTTAAAAGAAGATTTTAGTTGTTTTCCCTTTTAACATGCATCATAAATCTCATCTTTAATGAATTTAATTTTAGGCAAACTAACAACAAGATCATTTTTAGACAATTTTTCCATCAAATCCATACTAGTATGTGCAAGTCTTTTATACCAAATCCATGAATCATCATTCAAGCTAACTAAAAATTTTGAATCTATAGTTAGCTCATTATCAATATCAATCATATAATACTATTAAATCTTTTGCTAACTAGCTTAATTTTGCTTATCATTTATATTCTCAATTATGAAACAAGTGGAGCCAAAGGTGACTTTATTCCCCTTATCATAGAATTGATAATGCTAAGCAAATTATGCTTGAGTCCTTTAACCAATAAAACATTTTTTATGTAAGAATTAGGATTTTTACCTACTCTTCCTTTACTTCCTTTGGCATTATCCCTAAATGTGACGTATCCACCATTAATAGAAGAAAGCGAGAAAAACTTGGGCTTGTCATTGGTTATGTGCTAGGAGCATCCACTATCAAGAAACCATATGTTGCTCTAGGATCTCCTACACACTTACATAAGAGAAATCATTCTTTTGAAGCTAGTACCCAAGTAGTCTTGGGTTCTCCAAGGTTAATAGTTTTAGAAAAGGAAGCTTTAGGAACCCAAACCAACTTTCCACTAGCACTTGGAACATAAATGTTCATATTATGGGCACAAGAATGAATGGTATAGCCTTTTTGTCCATAATAGTGACACGTTATGTTTGATTAGTTTCTCATGATTTTTCTAACAAAGAGGTTTTTGTAAAAAAAAAATTGTGGTACACTCAGTGGCAGACGTAGGATTTTAAACTAGTGGGGGCTGAAGGTTTAAAGGAGGTTGTTGGGATTCGAGAAGACTGAAGAGCACACGTCACTGTGAACGTCACCGGAGGGAGACCGAAGAAACTGAAGAAGATTGGTGGCACGATGGTGATCGCGAACATGAACAACGGAACAAGCGAGGAGAACTGGAAAAAAGAAACCAGATCAGCTGGCATGGAAAGTCCGAACAGTGAGGAGAAATCGGCTTTTGGTTCGGGCTTCATGCATTGTATGTGCTGGTGGGCAGTGGAGTGGCTGTTGGCAGAAGCTTCTGTTAATGTCCAGATCGAAAATCTGAAATGGGGAAGACTGAAGAGTTGAAGAAATGCTGGCCAGCTTGCAGGGGGAAAATTAATTTATAAAAAAAGGGGGAATTTTCAATTCCCCCCTCCCCCAAAAATTGGGCATATTTACACAAAAGCCCATTAATCCTACTGAATTTTCAAATTAGCCCTTCTGTCATTTTTTTTAAAAAAAAATTGAGTGGGGGCTTCAGCCCCTACTGGGCCCAACATAGGTCTGCCCCTAGGTACACTTGGTATATAACCTAGACCCTCTTTGTTAAAATCACACCTTTGGCTTCTAAGGAATGTATCAAGTGATTTTTTGCCATTTGTGAACTTTTCCAAAGTTTTGTTCAAATCATTAGTTTTGGTTTTAAGAGTATCACATACACCACACACATGGATGATAGCTTAAGGCTTTTATTTTCTTTCTTTAAATCTTCATTTTCTTTTTATAAATCCTCAATGTTACTTTCCAAAGAAGAAATGATCTTCTTAGAAAGACTAACATTTTTGTTTGCCTTAAGCAAATCATCGTACAACTCATTATATAACTCATTAAAATCATCATTAGAGTGGACTAAGTTGCTATCATATGCCTTTATGTCATTTTCTCCCATGGTCATAAGGCAAAGTAAGGCTTTTTCATCTTTTTGATCATCACAAGCTGAATCATCATCCTCTTCTCCCTAAGTGGTAGGATGAGCTCTCTTGAGGGTTGCTTCTTCTTTTTTCTTTCATTCCAAAAGCCTTTGAGATAGACAGGGCAGTTTGATTTGATATGACTTGGCTTTTTTGCATTTAAAGCATGTAGGAGTGGAGGAATCACTTTGTTCTCCTTTGTTATCACTCCTTCTAGGTAGGGGACCTTTCCTTTGAGCACTAACCATATGAGCATTCATAAGCCTTTGATATTTCTCAAATTGAAGGGCTACATCATCATCTTCATTGAGGTCTATTGTTATGTTTCTACAAGTGCACGGTGTAATTATAGTAAACACTGGCAAGTATGGGTCGAATCCCATAGGGACCAAGATATCAATTACTAGAGTTTTGCAATTTAAGCTATCTACACTAATAAAAAATGTTAAAGATATTAAAGAAAACTGATAAGAAAGTGGCACTTAATTAAAAAATGAATTTCAATTGTAAAAGCCTAGGATTGGGATTCACCATACTTATGGTCTTTAACAAATGGTGTAAATTCTTCCTATTGTAATCACTTAGATAATTGAGGATGGTTTAGCCTAGGTTAATTATTAGCCTCTTTCAAGGTCTAATGATAGTACTCAAATTAATCTAATTGAACTTACTTTCATGGATTAGATTAATTTATGCCCTTTAAGATTAGTGCCAACTAATTCAATCCTAAAGGAACTTAATCTATTTTCGTGATTAAATACTTGGTGGGCATAATAGTTGAATTGATTAATACCAAATAATTACAACAAAAAATCAATCAGTATAGCAACAGGGACCAAAAGTGGGTTATTCCTAATCCTAGAATAAAAATCTGCTCACTTATAATAGAAATTAAAATTAGATCCATCATTATTGAATACTCCGTAATATCCATATACAAATGCAAAAAAAACAAGGATAAAGATTGAAAATGATAACCAAAGTGCCAAGTGATGAAATGAACTAGAATCTTCACAAAAGCTTCAATCCTACAAGAATCCCTAACAATCTACTTAGAAAATGTCTCAAAAATGGAAAACCTTGCTAGCCTATCTGAAAGCTTTCTGCCCCTCCTGGTGGTTATGCACAGAATGGCTTAAATGGTAGGGTAGCAAATCCCGAAACACGGTCGTATCCTATGACACAACTAGGGTGTGTTTTGGGATGGAAATGGAGAAATTTAGAGACGTGGGATAGCAACAAACACGACTGTGTCTTGGGATACGGCCAAACAATGTTTCAAGCTATTTTCCTTGCTTCAATCTAGGGCACAACTGAGTTGTGTTCCTTGTAGGGGCTCCTATTCTAACTTCTCCTTATTCTAAATATGCTTCAAATTTTCACTTTCATCCTCTTTTTTGAGCCTTCTTGCTAACCTACATAGAAAGATACAAAACAAAGTAGTACCAAGTAACAAAATACTAAACCAAAGCAAAAAGAGCAAAAAAATCACAAGTTAACAATGAATCAAGAGATTAAAATCAACATAATACTACACATTTTGCCCGCTTATTAACTCCCCCATGCTTGAACATTTGCTTGTCCTTAAGCAAATCATAATACATGAACACACACTGGGAAGGGGAGAATTTATACTCTTAATTCAAACAAGTGGTTGTGGTACAACTAATTTTTTTCACCCGATCAACATGACATCAATAGATACATGAGTAAGCATTCAATAATTAGTCTTTACTCACCTAATATTAAACCTTGATTATTGTGTTATATGCCTCATCCCATTGTTACCATAACTTTCATGCACCAAAATGACTCTTGAGGCATTCAAGTAAAATCCTCATCATTTAGAACTCCCTAGATTGCCTTGCCCTTCTCAATTATTTATTCACTTATCTAATCATCATTTTTTTCATTTTTTAATTTTTTTAATTTTTTCAGTGAGTGTATTTTATGCTTCATTTCACTAAGATGCAGGCATCTAGGTACTCATACCAAAGGCCTTTTTGGAACTTTGAAAATTAAGTACTTAGAATGAAAACCTTTTTAGGTTTAAACACCCTAATTTTTCACCTCTCCCTAACTTCACACTTTCATAATGCCGAAACTCATAAAGTGCATGTAAATTATAGTACAATAGATAAGGCATTTTTATAGAAGCCTAAGGTTCAATTCTAAAGAAGAAAAACTAAATCAAGAATGCTCATTTCAAGGTCTATCTCATATCAAGCTTTCATGGTTTTAAAACTAGTTATTATCGTATTAGCTCATTAGAAAGGTTATTAACCTTGTGATTAACAAAAATAAAAAATAACTCAAAATGAAAAGTGACTACAAAACAACACTACAACTATTTACACAAAATAGACTAAAGGCCAAAAAACAACTGTCCCTATGCTTAAATCCTACATTGTCCTCAATTTAGCTAACAAATATAAGACCATAGAGGAAGGAAGATAAGCTTACCAACTTATTGTTCTTCAAGTGGTGGTGGTGGAGGGTAGTTATGCTTTAAGTGCTAGTTGTGCAAGCTCTGCATCATTTGTTGCATAGAACCCATCATTGTTTCCATGGACCCCATTATTGCTTACATGTTTTGAAGTGTTGCTTGCATGGAGTGCTGGTTATTCTTTTGGTTATATTGTCCCTCCTCAATTTGACTAAGCCTCAAGTTCAGCAGCTCTTGATCACTGGGTTGAGCATGGGTGTGACTCTCAAAGTTAACTTGATGGGCTAGGGGTTGTGGTGGGAGTTCTACTTCTTCTTCATCATCTTTATCTTCAAAGGCTCTTTGAAGCAGATAAAACTAATTAGCTTCATTAGTGACAGTGGTGTGGCCAGGGTTAGGGAGGTGAAAAAGGTCTCTTCCATGGAAATGAAGCCAATGCTTAGATTCTCTTTTGACAATTAATTTCATATGCAAACAAGATTCCATGTCAATTCTGGAGTTTCTAGGTAAAGGCTACAAATCCAAAATTTATTAGTCCAACCTCAAGGCTTGAGTAATCATTGTTACCAATCCTCTTATCACCTCCTTTCCATGCAATGCCCACTTTTTGCATTTGTTGAGCTATGAATGCCCTAGTATCAAACTAACTATTATTTATCGTAGACCATAAGAAAAATAGCTCTCATTGGCTTGCACCCCATCACTTTTAGCTCTACAAAGATAGTGTGTACCATGACACATTGAACATATCTAAAACAAGGGTTACAAATTGACGAGGCTTTTGATTGTGATGCATTATACTACCTCTTAATGGTAATTGAGTTCCAAAATAAACTTGCTCAAAAACTTTAAGGAATAGTTCTAAGACCCCCAGGAGGCAGTCTAAATAGATCATTGAATTGGGCTAATGATAAAGTATAGTCTTGGTTGAATAATCTAAAGGTTATTTGGCTTTGTTCGACCTTATGGCCTCTAAACAAGACTGCATGAAAGGAACTAAAAAATTCTGTGGTCATTCATGCATAAGTAGGGTAATGCATTGTAATGAAAATGGATCATCCAATTTGATCAAACAGGTAGTGGATGTCATAGAGTAATCCCAATTGTTCTAGGCATACCTCATTAACATATTGGCTACCCAGCATTCCCCTTTTTCCTAATCGATCATATCATCTACGTTGATCATCGTTAACGAAGATGATTCGAAATTTATTAATTTGATCAAGTTGTTGGTTAATGGGATTACCTCGTCCTCTATGAGCTTGATTGATTTGGGAGAAGGAAGCCTGGCTAATCCTTGATCTTTTGGGAGCCATTGGAGATGTAGAAACAACAGATAGCAAATATTAGCAAAATGAAGAAAATCAGCAAATGATACCTTCCCCTTTTGTTTTGTGTCAATGTGCTCCTCTCTTTAGCACCTTTTCAGGCTCTTGTTTCTGTTGGAACTCAAAAATGGGGAAGAGGGAAGGTGAAGGATGAAGGATGGGAGAAAAGGGAAGGACGTCGCAATGAAATGGCTGAAATATGGAGATAGATAGAGGAATAGAGGAGATAGAGTGGTGTTTGGTTTGAAATATAGGTGAAATTTGGCTGGAAGTGGAGGGGAGATAGTGGAGAGGGGGAGACAAATGAAGGGGAAGCCATGTTTAGGGTTCAGCACTTGAAACACGAGCATGTTTTGCAACACGGGCAAGCCGTGTTCAACATTGGAAGCCTTTATGCACTTTTTTTTCCTTTTTTTTATTTTTTTTTTGTTTTTTTTACTGCATGATGCTTGGAATATGGGTGTGTCTTGGGACATGGGTAGGCTATGTTTAGGGCTACCACTTTATGCTCCATGGGGTACTTGGAACATGGCTATGTCTTGGAACACACCCTAATTGTGTTTGAGGCTACCAGTCTTTTTCTTGCTTAAAATTTGTGGTGACTTCTGTATCAAAAATCTCCTTTTAAATGATGCTTGGCATATAGAGATAGACCTGCAATTCAACTACCAATAAATTTCAAAATTTTCAATACTAAGACTTGAAAATTGTAAAGCAAAGATAAACTAAAAACTGAAAAAAGAAGGAAAGATAAATAAGAAAAAATAAATGTTGTGAAATTAAACATGGGTTGCCTCCCAAGAAGTACTTGTTTTAAGTCATGAGCTCGACTCCTTTGGTAGTATCATTTAGTTGAAGGGAGCTTAGAGAGAGTGTGAGTAACTTTTTTCTCAATTGGCTCTCCTGCTAAGTAGTGCTTAAGAGGTTGGCCATTAACCTTGAAAGATCCAGTTGTTTCACTCCAAATTTCAATGGCCCTATATGGAAGGACTTGACAGATTTGGAAAGGGCCAAACTAACAAGAACAGAGCTTGCCTGGGAAGAGTTTTAATCAAGAATTGAAAATTAAAACCTAATCTCCTACTTGGAATTCTCACCTTAGAATATGCTTATCATGTCGGCTCTTTGTTCTTTCCTTGTGCAACCTTGCATTTTCATACGCATCAAGTCTCAACTCATCAAGCTCATTTAGTTGGAGTAGTCTCTTTTCTCCAGCAGTCTTTAGATCAAAGTTGAGAGTCCTGATCGCCCAATATACCTTATGTTCTAGCTCAACCGAAAAATGACAAGGCTTCCCATATATCAACCAAAATGCAGTGGTGCCTATGGGAGTTTTATAAGTAGTTTGGTAGGCCCATAATGCATCATCAAGTTTTGAAGACCAGTCCTTCCTTGCTCTAGAGACCGTCTTCTCAAGAATGCTCTTGATCTCTCTATTGGAGACTTTAACTTGGCCATTCATCTAGGGATGCTATGTCAGTGCCATCTTGTGAGTTACTCCATATTTCTTCAAAAGAGATTCAAATTAATGCTCAGAAAAATATGAACCACCATCATTGATAACAGCTTTAGGGATTCTGAACCTTAGAAAGATTACCCTCTTAAAGAACTTGGCTACCACTCTGGCATCAATGGTAAGGGATGCGATAGCTTTCACCTATTTTGACACATAGTCCACTGCTACTAAGATGTACTTGCTACCACAAGATGGTGGAAAAGGTCCCATGAAATCCACTCCTTAAACATCAAATACTTCTACCTCTAGAATATTATTCAAAGGCATTTCATTTCTTCTCAAAATATTATCAGTCCTTTGGCATCAGTCACAAGCTTTCATATATTTATAGACATCCTTGAAGAGTGAAGGCCAATAGAATCTGGCTTGAAGGATCTTAGCGGCGATTTTGAAGTACTAGCGTGACCACCATAAGGTGAATCATGGCAATGAAAAATAACACTAGTTACCTCTTCTTCGGGGCTACACCTTTGAAAAACACCATCTGCACACCATTTGTATAAGCAAGGTTCATCCCAGTAGTAGGATTTGTATCTGAGAAGAACTTTTTTCTTTGTTGATAGCTCAATCCATGAGGTAGGATTCCACATGCAAGGTAGTTGACGAAGTTGGCATACTAAGGAGCTTCAAATGTTGGTGATGGCAAGGAGCTGATCATCAAGGAAGGAGTCATCGATAGGTAGTTCATCTTTTGAATCCTCAATTGACTCTTACATCAACCTTGATAGATGATCGGCGACTACTATCTTGATTCCTTTCTTGTCCCGGATCTCTAAATCAAATTCTTGCAAGAGAAGGATGTTAGTTAGATAGGTGCCCTAGGGCCAATTTGATTGAGCTCTATTATATCTATAACTATACATTCTATTAATTTGATAATAAAAGGTTGTATATTCATCTTACATGGCATTTATGATTACATGCATATTAAAGATGAAGCCCATGGTGAGTAGTTATCT
>JANHAO010000667.1:0-38849 GCA_026873985.1 Saraca asoca | reverse complement strand
GAAAAGATAGACAAAAACCACAAGTTAATGACTAATTAAGAGGTAAAATCAAGTATTTTTATAGGTACATTTTCTACTTATCAGGGGGCGCGAGCTGCTTCCTCAACATTCGGTACTACTTAATGAACTTTTCTTGGCATTCCTCCTACCTATCGGTGCTGTGAGCTAGGAAGCTCTTGAATCACATTCAAGGTATTTCTCCCAATGTGGCAAGGGAAAATGTGACACCTGACTAAGAAGTTACAAGTTTGAAAATCCATTTGGATGTTAAATAGGTATAAGTGGTTATGCGGGTCGCTATCTTCATCATATAGTGGAATGGCTAGAACTGTAAGCTTACACAGGAAGGGTTCCTCTTGGATCTCTCTAGAGAAAAGGGGTTGCTCCCCTAAGTGACCTTGGTCACTTCGAGCCTGAGGGTGTTCCTTCAAATGCTTGACTCTTTGAAGAAGATCTTCCACCAAAACATCCAAGCCCCCCGATCGTTGGCTAGAGACTTGGTGGCTTGGTTCACTTTTTCACCTAGATGGGCGGCGATTTGAGGTTTGTCCTTGGTCGACCTCACCAAAGCACTTCATTCTGGGTACGGTGGTCTTAGCCCGTCCTTGCATGTTTTAGGCTTGTGCTTGCACTAGCATTGTGACTATTTTAGTCAGTTCTCTCATCATGTGTTTAAGTTTCTCCTGACGTTAGAGCCAGGTTTGCAGTCTATCAGTGTTGTTAGTGGTGGGGGCTGGTTATACTGAGTTGGCTGGAGGGACACCAGTAGTTACTTTGATAACAAGAGCAGTGGACAAGTCCATTGTCGTGACGTGACCATCTGGAGGATGAGGTTGCACATTTGAAACTTTAATGGCTCTCCCCTTAGCCATTGCAGCAGGAAACGAACCAGAATAGGTGAGATTTCCATAGACAGCGCCAAAAAGTTATTGTCAAATTTTGGTATTGAGCTAAACTCTGGCCAACGAAGGGATTCTTTAGAATCTCTGATCGTCAACTAGTTCAAATACAACAAATCAGCAAAATACACAGACAAGAAGGGAAAAGCAGGAAAGAGACACCGGAGTTTAACGTGGTTCAGCCAAATCCAGATATCACCGGACCCTACATTCACGGTAGTGTGTTATTAAAATGGTGTTTCTACAAAGATACAACACATTGGTTTTCTCTCTTTTACAAAGTTTCCAAATGTTGGTTCTCTTTTTTCTATTTTGGCAGAGTTCTGCCTCTTTTCTCAGATCATCTTTCCTATGGAAGGCTCCTTCCTCCTATTTATAGAGGAGAGGAGATTACAATGGTAATTACATATGCAATAAATCTATTACATCAACATTTATTATACAAGACAATGTGAACAAGCAAAATCTTGCTATTTGGCTACTATAGATTATCTTTAGTGAGTGGGCCTGGTGTGTTTGCGGGGTAGTATGTGGATGGGGCTTTTGTCTATCGAGCTCCCAGGCCACTGATCACACTTCATTAGTGTTGTGGGGATTCTTCGGATAGAAGGCCTAGAAAGAAAGGGAGTGGCTCAAAATAAGACAAGGCTGCCGAGGGTCTCACAGACGGATCGTCGAGCATGCGACCACGAGGTTCCAAAAGGTAAAGACACTAGTGAACTCTCCTCCGTGCCTAGGGAACCGTTCAAGTACTTGATGGGCACCGCCTAAAGCACTCTATTAGCCCGTAGCCCCCCAAAATCATACAGCGATTTGCCCAGCATTTATTACTTGCCATTTAGCATTTAATGCTTGTACAGATATAATCATAGTTGTATATGAATGAACTAATACTATCTAGTATGACTCCTCCCCATATAAAAAGAAGGGGGACGAATAGAAAAAGAAAGAGAGGAATTCTCAGGCAATTCTTGTAAAGAAAAACTCCTTTGAAGAAGAATATACACTCACCGTGGATGTAGTGGTCTAACAAGACTTTGGCCAAACCATAATAAAAGCTCCTTCTGTTCTCCCCTGTCTTCTCTCGAGATATACAGCAAATTTACACGCATTAGACAATAGAATAGCAACTCAGTCTCTTGAACCCTCTGTTGACTAAGTACCAAAACCAACCGTCAATATTTTGGCATGCCCAGTGGGACCGACTACTTACACATCCCTCACAATGGCAAGGGGTAGAACAACCAGGAGTTCAGGTGCCGCCAATAAGCTAGGTGGTCACGGCAAAGGACAACGAAACGCACTTGAGGAGGAATACCTGGTCTTGGCGAGCACCTCTTCTAACTTTCTAGAAGCAAATGGAGTGTAGATTCTGCGCCAACATCAAGAAGTACTTGAGAGCACGGTGAAAAGGCTCGTCGACACGGTTGAAGCACTAGCCCGGGCCCACATTCAAGGGGTTGAAGAGCACAACAAGGATGCACCTACTACTGAGGAGGCCAGGCGGCCGCAAGCGAAGGTGCTAGCATGAAGGCGGCAGCGACCGAGGAAGGAATTCAAAAGGCCAACTCAAATCTTTCCTCTAACCTGAGGTCGAAAGAGGAAGGACGACAAGCTCACAAGGGGCAGGAGAGCCAGCAAGCTAAAGACCCACACTATGCAGAAAGCTCGAAGGTGAACCACAATGATGCCCAAAACCAGCGGCTCAAGGTCCAAGGTCAGATGATTAAGGAGTTGTTACAGAGGGTGCAAAAACTGGAGAAAAGCCCCTCAACCCACTACTGATTGGGCTATTACGAGGGCAAAACCCTGTTGTCCAAAGAGATTGAGATGGAACCTCTCTCCCAATGCTTCAAGATGCCATCGATCTTGTCGTACGATGGAAGAAGCAATCCTTATGACCACTTGGATGCCTTCGACATTCAAATGGACTTACAAACTAGCAATCCCTTAGTTAAATGTCGAGTCTTCCTGGCCACCCTCAAGGATGTATCGAGGGGATAGTTTAAGAGTCTTCCGGCCCGTAGCATCAGCAGCTAGAAAGAATGCTAGGGAAAGTTCCTGGACCAGCATAGGGCCCTAAAGAAATAACTCACACCACTCTGCACCTAGCCACGATCTTTCAGAGAAGGAACGAGCCGCTAAAGGATTACATTTCCAGATTTCAATGTGAGGTTAATAATGTGGAAAGTCCTTCTGATGACAGCATTTTGACTGCAATCTCAGTCGGGCTTTGCAGAGACGAAAAATTATACAAAAATATATACAAATCCTCGGTAAAGAACTTGTGGGATTTCTATGAGCCATCCACCAAGGAGATTTGGTGGGAAGAAAATTTTCGCTCAAAGGGATCTGAGCAAAAAGCTGATGCTAGCTCTTTGGCTTCTGCCAGGGGTAGGAAAAGAGGAAGTCATGGTAAAGACTGGACAAGTCAAGTCAATAACGTGGAAGCACAACCTACGAAGATACCCAGGGTGGAGTGACCTGAACCCTAGGCCCGTTATAATAGCTATAGCACCCTAACTGACACCCTGGAGAGAATATACATCACGGAAAAACACCAAGAGAACCTCGAATGACCAAAGCCGCTGCTAACTCCCCCGAAGCAACGTGACCCAAGCAGGTTTTGTCCCTATCATAATGATATAGGACATACGACCTCTGAATGTAAGTCTCTTAGGGACACGATCGAAGATCTTATCCGAAGGGGCCACCTAAGAGGTTACGTGGCGTGGCCCTCGAACTATCAATCTCTGCCACGTGCAACCCATCCACCTTCCGGAGCTGAGTAAAAATAGGAAGCGGTGGTTAGAACTATTTACACGATTCATGAGGGACCCCACATCGCTGGGGCCTCACGTAGCTCAGGAGAACGGTATGTACGGAATGCGAGCTACGTCTTGTCAAAAGGCAATGAGCACGATAGGCTCACCAAAAAGGAGAGGATGGTCCCAGGTTTATCACTTTTGTAGATGATGATGAACGGTGTTTTAGTCTCCCCATAATGATGCCATTGTCATAAGGGCTAAGGTCGGTAATGCCGAAGTAAGAAGAATTATGCTGGATACTGATAGTTCAATCAACGTAATGTATAGGGATGCTTTGACCAAATAGGCCTGAAATGAAGCAATCTTGAATCCTCACCTGACCCTCTTTTCGGCTTCACCGGCGATGCGATATTCCCTGTGGGACGAATTAAACTCCCCATCACCTTGGGAAAGGAAGACTTTCAATCCACCATCTTGGCCGATTTCCTGATTGTGGACTGCCCGTCGGCCTACAACATAGTCTTGGGATGACTGACCATGAATGACCTAGATCTGATTATCTCCACAAGGACTTTAATAGTCCATTTTCCCACGACAAACAGGGTCGGTTGCATGAAAGGCAAACAATACACAGCCCAATGTTGTTACGAAGATGCCATTAAGGTCGAGGACAGAGGAGGCAGGATAGACGTGACTTCCAGTAAGGAACCTCAAGCTTTGAACTAGATTGAGAGACACCACAACCTTGACCCGAGAGATTGGGAAGAAGAAAAGAAAATCAGACCAATCGAAGAACTTGAAGAGATCAGAATCGACGAGGTAAGCGATCAGTGAAGACTCAAACTTGGATGTAGTCTGTCTCCCAGCATAAAAAGGCAGTTAACAGACTTTCTCAGGGCAAACCTAGACATATTCGCTTGGAGCCACGAGGATATGGTAGGGATCAATCCAAAAATTATGTCGCACAAGTTGAACATCGACCCCCTCCATCAGTTGGTAAGGCGAAAGAGAAGGCCCCTAACTATAGAATGCTCGTGCGCCATAAGGGAGGAAGTGGAGAGGCTATTGATGAATGTGTTCATCCGGGAGGCTCATTATTCGATCTGGGTAGCCAACCCCGTTCTAGTCGAGAAAAAGAATGGGAGATGAAGGACATGTATAGACTTCACGGATCTCAACAAAGCCTACCCAAAAAATAGCTTCCCTCTACCAAGAATAGACCAGCTCATAGATGCCACAGCCAGCCACCAACTCCTCAGTTTCATGGACGCCTACTCTGGGTATAATCAGATACCCATGGAACCGTAAGACAAGGAGTACACATCATTCATTATGGATAGAGGGCTATACTGCTATAGGGTAATGCCCTTTAGACTTTTAGACTTAAGAATGCCGGAGCAACTTACCAGCGGATGGTCAATGCAATGTTCAAAGATCAGATTGGGAAGACCATGGAGGTTTATATGGACAACATGCTCGTTAAATCTAGGCAGGTCCCTGACCACATAAAAGATCTAGATGAAATGTTCCAAATTTTGAGAAAATTCCCGATGAAGCTGATCCTGTTGAAGTATGCTTTTGGGGTAGCTTTCGAAAAATTCCTGGGGTTCATGGTGAACAATAGAGGTATATAGGCCAACCCCAAAAAAATAAAGGCGCTCGTAGACATGAGGTCGCCTAGCGGCACAAAGGATGTTCAAAGTTTGACCGAACGAGTCGTAGCCTTGAGCAGATTTGTGTCCAAAGCGACAAATCGATGCTTGCCATTTTTTGAAACCTTGAAAAAGGCTAAATACTTCGAATCGATAGAGGAATGCAAAGTTGCTTTTTCATCCCTAAAATAATACATGGGTCGGGCCCCTCTTCTTTCTAAACCGTAGGAAGGTGATGTCCTCATCCTTTATTTAGGAGTGTCACTACATGCCATCAGTGCAACACTTGTCTGTGAGGAGAATGGGGTACAGCTCTTGATTTATTATGTGAGCAAAAGGCTGGCAAACGTTGAAGAGCATTATGCACCAATAGAGAAACTCATCTACTGCCTCATGGTTGCATCAAGGAAGTTACGACCATACTTCTAGGCCCATTCCATTGAGGTCACAACTTGGTATCCATTGAGACAAACCCTTCAAAAGGCGAATGCCTTGGGTCGACTGCTGAAATGGGCAGTCGAACTTGCTCAATTCGACATCAATTATAGGCCACGATCAGCGATTAAAAGGCAAGCCTTAGCCGATTTCATAGCAGAATCGCTCCGCACGTTTTGGAGGCATGAAATCAGTTAGGTCCCTCGGGCCCAAAACGCACATGCAGATGCTTTAGCTTGCCTGGCTATGGCCAAGGATGCAGAGTTCGCAGGCATAATCCCTGTGGAAGTACTACCAACTCCCAATATAGAGTCAAAAAATGATGTAATGACGACCGCTCCGATGCATGATTCATGGATGACCTCCATCATGAAATACCTCCAGAATGGCGAACCCCCTGAAGATAAGCTAGAGGCACGCTGCCTCCAATTCTGAGCCGTATAATACTGCATCATAGAAAATGCACTCTACAGAATGGGTCTTTCGGCCCCGCTCCTTCGCTATATCGATGGTCCCAAATGCGACATCATTCTGAAGGAAATACACGCTGGGCACTGTGGCAATCATGCTGGGGGACTGTCATTAGCATAAAAAGTCTTTCGGCAAGGCTTCTTCTGGCCAATTGTGAAACGAGATGCTATCATTCTCATCAGGAGATGTGACAAGTGTCAAAGGTTGCCAACGTCCCTCGAGCTCCTCTAGCCTGCCTCCAGCAAATGGTCAGCCCATGGCCCTTCACAATTTGGGGGATTGACTTAATAGGTCCCCTCCCCACAGGTCACGGGAACTGTAAGTATGATGTGGTCGCTGTGGATTATTTTAACAAATGGGTAGAAGCAAAAGAATTGGCCTAGATCTCATCTTCTAAGATACGGAGATTTGTCTGGAATAACATCATCTGTCGGTTTGGTGTCCCCCAACAGATAGTGTTAGATAACGGAACGCAATTCACCAGTGAATAATTCATCCAGTTCTGTGATGACCTTGGGATCTTAAAAAGCTTCTCGCTGGTAGACCATCCCCAAACCAATGGGCAAGTGAAGGCAGTTAATAAGATTATAAAGCAAATCCTTAAAAAAAGGCTGGAAACCAAGAAAGGGGCATTGGTGGACAAACTACCGGTAGTATTATGGGATTATCGCACCACTGTTTGCAACTCCACGGGGGAAACTCCTTTTTCAATGGTCTACGGGACAGAAGCTATTCTACCGGTCAAGTTCAAGGTAACCTCGCACTGAAAAGCCACCTTCAACATAAAAGAGAATGATCAACTACTCTCGGCTAGCGTTGATCTCGTCGAAGAAAAGAGAGACGAGGCATGTCTAAGAATAGCAACCTATCAACAGAGAATAGCTAGATATTACAACAGGAAAGTGCGGGTCCGAAGTTTCAAAATAGGTGACCTCGTCCTGTGACTTATACAACTAGGGGGGCCGTGATCCCAGGGACGGAACGCTGGGACCAAATTGGGAAGGTTTGTTCATCGTAAAAGGAAGGCTGCAAGCAGGGGGATATCGTCTCACCAACATCAAAGGAGTGGAACTTCCTCGGGCCTGGAATGCTAAACATCTCCGGCCCTATTATCAGTAGAGCTAATTTGCTATGGGAAACTTGTAACCATACTTCAAAGTAAGTAAATTTCCCTTTACCTTATTAACAATGCGTGTGTTTATTTGTATTTGCAAGAATGATGACATTTTCAGTTAAAGAAAATTATATTCATCACATCATAAAATGAAGAGAAGTTCAGTTCCTACCTCGACCGGTATAAATTGTCGGGAATATAAAGCTATAAACAAAAAAAAAAGAGGCAAAGTCCTTTAAAGCTTAAAAGTAAGATGCTTTAGTTACAAACCACAGACACAGGAAGTAAGAAAAAGCAACAAAGTTTTAAGGGGAAGGAGGGGCCTCAGAAACAGGAAGATCTTGAGCATTAGAAATGGTCACTGCGGGCACATCCCTAGATGGCTCCTCGTAAAATTCCCTCATGGCTGCTTCCTCTCCTTGAGAGGTAACTTTGGCTGGCGCAATGTTCTCCTTGGGAGGAGGATCTGTACCATCAGTAACCCCGGCACCATATGGAGAAGTCGTCCCTGCACATTTGATGAAACCTTGAATGATATCCAAAATGTCCCCGTTAAAGAAAGAAAAATCCATGTTCGGATGATGCAACCACAGGGTGTACATGAAGCTATCAATAGTGTGGGTGGTAGCAGCAGCCCGAGCTTCCTCGACCATAGTATGGGTCTCTTCCTTTATCTTGGCAATATCCTCTTCAGCGCGTACAACCCTCTCCTCAGCCCGCTGTGTCCTCTCAATGGCACGATGTGCCTCATCGCGAGCATCTTCAGATTGCTTTTAGAAGATCCCGACCTCTTAGGTAAGGAGGAGTATGTCCGCCCTACTTTTCTGTAGCTCCTCATGGGTCCTCTGCAACCTTGAAGCAAAGTCAGCCACCTCGCGAGTGAAGACCTCTTCCCCCCTCCTAGCCGCGGTGTTAGCATTCTCTAGCTGACACTCGGCATCCTCCAGTTTCCTTTTTAATCCTGTCACCTCGTCAGTGGCGGCAGTGAGGTCAGCCCTAAGTCTCTCCCTCTCTGCCTCCCAGCTCAAGCATCCCTTCCTCTGCATGATGGCTTGGAACGCCCCCTAAAAAAAAGGAAAAGGGAAAGAAGAGAGGAAGAGAAAGGAAGGGTCAAAACACAAGACATAATAAGGAAAAAAATAAGGAAGGGAGACACCACCGACCACTAGGAAATGACTAGCTAGCATCTCCATCAAAACGTTGTCTCGTGTTTCGGCATCCTCCAGAGATGCAACATCATCTCCCAATATCCGCCCCACATTTTTATGAATGAAGTTGTAAAAGGCCAGAGTCTTGGCCCCTAACTCTTCAGGGGAGCGGACTGGTCCACCTGTCGAACAAGGTGACGAGCTTTGAATGGGCTCTTTCCCTTTGTTGAGTCTTCACCTCTTCGGAGAAAGATGATTAGAAGCATCACCTTCTGGGCCCTGAACCTCTTGACCTCCCCTTCAACTTTGATGGAGCCGCGATGCAAGGTCTGAACTGGCAGAAGTAAGGTCTCCTCCGCTACGGGTAGACTGAAAGGAAGGTTAACCTGGGTTGGTGCAGGGGGAGAGAGTGGAATAGTTAGGGAAGACCTCTGGGGAGCCAAAGAAGAAGAAGGACGATTAGCATGGGCATTGGTAACCCGTTTGTGCCTAAGAGGGGGCTCGATGAGGTTAACCCGACCCATGTCAACCTCTTCGCCAAATTCTGCTAGGAGAACCTCCTTTATACCACGAACCCCAATGTCACACGAGCTATCGATAAGCACAGTTCTCGGAGCAGGAGAAAGCCCATAAGCCTGCAAGAGGTCCTCGTTAAACTTTGAACTGCTTAAAAAAGCATCAGGGACAGATAGCTGCTCCAAAATCTCTGTCTCCTCTATGCTTAACTCTGACCTCTCCCTTTGCACGCCCTCTGTAGAAAGCACAAAAATATCATATTAGGTAAAGAAGCTAGAAATGTAACAAATAAAAAGTCAGCTCCCCTCTTCCAACTCACTCACCTGGATTAACCGTAAAAGAAAAGTTTCAAAGACGGCGCAACGATGGGCAGGATTCAAAAATCCAGCTGGTTTTGTAAGGACCCACATTCGATTTTCCCCGAGCCTCCCCACAAGGTAACGTCTTCCTTAACCTCAAGGAACAAGGTGACAAATAATAAAAGCCCTCCTGCTGGCTGAAACCCTTAGTCTGGTAAAGAAAGCACAAGGCCTGCGTGCTGGGAGGAGGAAGACCATTTTATAAATGGATGAGAGCGAAAGAAATTAAAGAAGAATAGGCATTGGGTGTCAATTGTGCCGGGGCAAGCCCTAACTCATTCAAAAAATTAATAATAAATGGTGGGATAGGGAACTGGAAACCCGCGTTAAGGTTGTGGACACTGATGGCCATGAATCTAGGCGGAGGATGTGCGGCATAGTCCGTGGGTGATGGCACCAGCACGCGGCAACCCCTCAGAAAAAAATACCCCTCTGCAATTCCCCCCATTTCTCTGGGTCTGATAGTGGAAGGAAAGTGCTTAAAGGGGGAAACGGCTCCATACTCTACTAATTCCCCGCGGGCTCCAAGCCTACTCCCAACCTCACCACTTTGGGAAGTTACGTCCTGTATATGAGGAATCTCCTCGCTTTCCTTGGTCTTAGTGTCCTCACTAGCTATTAGATGGCGATGGCATCAGGAAGACTGAGACATCTACAAAAAAAAAAAGAAACGGGGAAGAAAAGGAAGGATTAAGTTCTAGATGAGAAAACCTGAAAATCCAAGAACCATCGAACCTGAGAGGAACCCAATACAACCCCAATATCGCCAAAAAAAGAAAAGAAGGAAGGAGGGAAGAAAAAGAGAAGCACGAGAAAGAACCCTAAAAGGAAAAGCCACAAAAGCCTTAGGACCTAACTCCATCACCACCACCTAAACACCTTAGCCACCATCAACAGAGCAGACAAAATCTCACTCAAATCATTGTTTCTTTCTGGCGTCGAAGACACTAAAAAAAAACCTCAAAATGAGAACAGAATAATAACTTAGAAACAAAAACTCACCCTAGTGCTCAAAGGATGATTCAGGAATTTGTATGGTGGAGAAGAGGCTGCAACCTAAGGGCCCGTTCAACAACACCAGCAAGACAGGGCAAGATTCTTGAAAAAAGGGATGAAGAGTGGCCTCTGAATAGAGAAAGAGAGATGAAGGAAAGATAAAATGACGGTCAAAGAGAGGGAGTCCTCTGATTTTAAAATCACATAAGCTAGACTGTCAGATGAAAGAATCCTTTGACTGACCCATAAATCCAGCAGACTAGCATGCATTGGGCATTTAATACAAAAGCCTGCCAGCTGAGCGCAAGTAATTATTGCACCAATTGCTAAAATCGAGGGAATATTCAAGCCTTGAGTGAAAAATGAAAAGGCAAGTTACATGGCTAACTCTTGTGCAGCTCAAAATAAAGATGCTCCATCTCGCTATCCAAAAGCTCGGGCACACCTGGTGCATAAGCACTAAGCCTTCAGAGCTCATTCTCTAGCAACTCGGGCACACTTGGTGCATAAGCACTAAGCCTCCAGAGCTCATTCTCCAGCAGCTCGGGCACACCTAGTGCATAAGAACTAGGCCTCCAGAGCTTGCTATCCAAAAGCTCGGGCACACCTAGTGCATAAGCACTAAGCCTCCAGAGCTCACTATCCAAAAGCTTGGGCACACCTGGTGTATAAGCACTAAGCCTCCAGAGCTTATTCTCCAGCAGCTCGGGCACACTTGGTGTATAAGCACTAAGCCTCCAGAGCTCGCTATCCAAAAGCTCGGGCACACATGGTGCACAAGCATTAAGCCTCCAGAGCTCGCTATCCAAAAGCTCGGGCACACCTGGTGCATAAGCACTAAGCCTCCAAAGCTCGCTATCCAAAAGCTCGGGCACACCTGGTGCATACACACTAAGCTTCCAAAGCTTATTCTCCAGCATCTTGGGCACACCTGGTGCATAAGTACTAAGCCTCCAGAGCTCGCTCTGCCTCACAGACAAGCCTGCTTAATTACCATAGTGAAATGACAGGAAGCGCCAATAATTCAGACCAAGTCAATCCTACAAAGGAAGCTTCCCTCTCAAACCCAAAATAGGCGCCAGTATGATACTAAAAAAGAAGACGATGTATGCCATTAGCAACTGGAGATCAGCAAGCCAAACAACTGATAAATTCACCTCAGAAAGCACACGAGCAACTCCCAGCTCGCTAAAGCAAGCTACGAGTTGGAGGGCTAATGTTGTAAGGATTCTTCAGATAGAAGGCCCAGAAAGAAAGGGAGTGGCTCAAAATAAGACAAGGCCGCCGAGGGTCTGACAGACAGATCGTCGAGCATGCGACCACGAGGTTCCAAAAGGCAAAGACACTGGTGAGCTCTCCTCCATGCCTAGGGAACCGTTCAGGTACTTGATGGGTGCCACCTAAAGCACTTTATCAGCCCGTAGCCCCCCAAAATCATACAGTGATTTGCCCAGCATTTATTACTTGTCGTCTATCATTTAATGCTTATATAGATGTAATCATAGTTGTATACAAATAAACTAATACTATCTAGTGTAACTCCTCCCTATATAAAAAGAAGGGGAATAGACAGAAAAAGAGAGAGAGGAATTCTCAGGCAATTCATGTAAAGAAAACTCCTTTGAAGAAGAATATACACTCACCGTGGATGTAGGGGTCTAACAAGACTTTGGCCGAATCATGATAAAAACTCCTTCTGTTCTCCCCTGTCTTTTCTCGAGATATACAACAGATTTGCACCCATTAGACAATAGAATAACAGCTCGGTCTCTTGAACCCTCTATTGACTAAGTACCAAAACCAACCATCAACAATTAGTCAGGTCATTTAGTCTATGGGCACACCCCTCCTCGGGATGGAGAGGTCGAGCTCACTTTCTTGTGCACGAGATTGAGTTGACGAGGTCGCTTTGTGATGTAAACTGAAGGCATAGCGATTTAAACACTCTTTGAGCTGGTTCTTTTGCCACTTTCAGGCTGCTCGTGGGTCTATTCAGGACGAATCGATTTCTATATATAACAGTATCAAATGAATATCTTGATTGTATCAAATATATTTTGGCATCAAAATAAATATAAATTAATCTACTTCATATATTATTAATATTAAGATGTCCTTTTACATTAATGAGTTAGCTTGTCAACTAATTTTATCGAATACTTATAATACAATAAGCTAGCTTTTAGCTAATAGTTAACCTATTAACTAGTTACACCAAACACAGTTATAAACAAAAAAAATTAAAAAGAAGAGACATATGGATCCTTAAGAGTGGAGCCCAACATGTATTTGAATCTAGCTCTCTTCTATTGAAATAAAATTTTTATTAGCATGCTAGAATCTTTCTTGATCAAAGCATTGAAGCTAGGTAAATAAGGTTCAAAACAAACAATTTAATAGTAAAAAGGTTCTATTTTCATTTGACATTTAAAAGTTGTTTGGTTCATAGAAAGTTCCACAAAAAGTATAACTTTCCAGGAAGTAGAAAATGCTTGAGTTGTTTGGGTGGTCACTAAATCAAAAAATGGGGAAAGTCATACTTCCTAGGAAATTTTACTTCCTACAAAGCATGGAAAGTTGCTTATTCAACCCCCCTAGATAAGTTCTACTTCCTGTACTTCTAATGAAACAAAATCCAAAACTATCATTGCAAAATTTAAATAATAACAAGCGTATCATTTTAAAAATTTAAATAGTATCTTAATAAAAAAGCATAACTTTTATATAAGACATTTTAATTATTTTGATAATATTTCTTGAGAAGTATATAGTTAAATCAAACACCACATGAAAACTTATTTTCTAGAAATTTTACTTTCTTAGTGTCAATTAAATAATTTTCAGTACTTTCCAAAAAGTCTACACGAGAGCTTACTTCTTGAGAAATTCAACTTCTTACAAGAATTTACTTTCTGTGTGAAGCAAATGATATCTTAATTTGTTATGAAATTATTATACACCATGACCACGAGGCAACATGAGTAAATATGAAATTGGACGACAAAAATTATGTCATTGTTATCTTACAAAAGCTATTTTGTTTTACAAAGATAATGATTAGTGTTTAATAAAATACATATTATTTCTTTTATAAAATATTAATATAATAGTTTTATTTGGACAAATTTTATTTTATAAAATTATCATTGATAGTATAATTGTATTTACACTAATAATATGTCAAACTCTATCACATATATCTTATATTTTCTTATATTTATATTATCTCATTATATTTATAAAAAATATTAGATAGTTAATTAATATGTCATTAATGTAAATACATTGCATCTTAATGATGAAGTACAAGTCCAACTTTATTATTTTCTCTTGTGTGGCTGGGAGGGATAGATATAAGGCTGGCCTCAATCATGATTGTTGCTCAATAGTGACGAGATTGAGACGCGGGTGGACTAAAGCTTACAGTGAGAGTATATAATGATAGTTATGATCATAAACAAATCAAGAAGGCAAGGATAGGACACAAAATGGGACAGAGAGGCAAATGCAGCAAGATGGACTTATATTTTATATATTAGTTGTATAATTATATTTATACGAATGACATTCAAAATATTGTCCTATACTTTTTCATATTTATGTTAAAAAAATTAGATAATATCATAGTGAAAATTATTAAATTATTTAAATCAATTTTTGCCATTTTATGTAATCAAATAAATTTAACATAAAATTAATTGGAAAAAATTATATTAAAAGACTGATAATTTTAAGTAAAAATATTTTAATATGGGAATGAAAATTCTGGACTAAGTTTATAATTAAACAACTTTAGAGAAAAAGTTAAGCGCTTGTCTTGAAATTTCAAAATTAGTGCAGAAAAGTTTTTCAGAGGAGACATATATTACCTCATTTAAGGTATTTTTGAAAACTGTTATTTCAACCATTTGAGATTAATAATCCAGTTATTTGATCTAAATTTCATCGAATTTGAAAACAAAATTTGAAATGTTGAGCAACAATCTTCCTTGCACACAAGCTCAAAAAATGCTACATACTAGCAAGTGATAGAGTTTTCACGTCATTTCATACATTGCCTTCAACATTTTAAAACAGTAAAAATGAATATTATACTCAAATCAAATAATAGGAATATTTTAAATACTATGACTAAAGATGAACTCTAACTAAATTAATTGCTAAAATAACACTAACTGACAGAAAAAATATATTTAAATTTAAGTGTAATATCCTTTTCCATTTTGAGTAAATTTTTAAAATAAAGACATGTTTGATTTAATATGTGAAAATGGAAAGATAATGGAATTAAACAAGAAGGAGTAAGGGTAAAGATAATAGTTATTTTTTTAATTTCTTTAGTTCAGTTAGGGAATGAAATTATACTATTTATGATTCTCTTTTTTGCTGTTTCTTTAGGTGGTGGTCAACAACGATGAATAATGGTAAATGATAGTAGGTGATATGAACATTGGTTAATTACGGTAGGTGGTGCTAAGTAACAGTCAATGATGGTAGGTGGTGGTGATTAGTAGTAAAGGTGGTAGGTGGTAGTGAGCGGTGGTTAATATTGATAGGTAATGGTAGACGATGGTCAATGGCAGTAAGTAGTGGTATACGGTAGTCAACGACAATTGGTTATGTGGATGGTGGTCAACAGTAGTGGTGAATGGTGAAAAATAGTGGTAGGCAGTGGTCAGCGGTTATAAGTGATGGCAGGTGATAGTTAACACTGTTAGTAGTGTTAGATAGTTGTCATTGACGAAATGTGGTGGTGAGCAGTGTCGATAGTAGTAGTGGTATTAGACAGTGGTTAAAGGTGGAAGGTAGTTGTGGATAGTGGTCAATGGTGGTAGCGATGATGGATAGTGATCAATAGTAGAATGTGATGGAGGGCGGTAGTTAATAGTGGTAGTAATGGTTGGTAGTGCTCAGTAGCGGAATACAATGATAGGCGACAGTCAACGATGAAAGGTGGTAATAGGTGATGGTTAATGATGATAGTGGTGATGGATAGTAGTTAATGGCCAAAGGTGGTAGCGGGTGTGGTTAATAGCGATGGGGTTGGTGGTTGATGGTTCGGTGATAATAGGCGATAGTTAGTAGTCATGGGTGATGGTTAACAGTAGAAGGTGGTGGGTGGTACTCAATGGTGGAAAGTGGTGGTGGGTGGTGGCCAATAACGGTAGTGGTGGTAGGTAGTAGTCAATGACAGTAGTGGTGGTAGATGGTGGTTAATAACAGTAGTGATGGTGGGTAGTGGTCAACGGCAGAAGGTGGTGGTGATGGGTGGTGGCCAATGGTGATAGTGGCAGTGGGTAATAGCCAATGACAATAATGGTGATGGATTGTGGTCAATAGTGGTAGTGGTGGTGGATGGTAGTAAACGATAAAATGTGGTGGTGTGTGGTGATCAACAGCAAAAGGCGGTGGTGGGTGATGATTGATAACACAATATTTCACTCATTTATTTGTCCTCATACTTTAGCATTTTAAGGTCTAAAATTGCTTAATTCTAGCTGTGTTAAGATGTATTTATAGTGTGGAGTCAATTGGCATCATTTTAGAAATTCTGCATAAATTGGCCATTATAAGTAGTTTTTGTAATTTGGCCATATCTTAAGCTACACTTGTCTAATTGATATGATTTTTATCTTTTAGGAAATCTAAGAGATAGATATACAATTTTCATGGAGACCTCCAAGGCTGAATCACACGATTAGTTACTTGAATTTGGAGTTGAAGTCGATATCAGAATACTGTCTTAGCATTGTCTCGGGCAACCGACCTCTGTGCATTCAATTGATCATATCTAGAGATATACAAGTCCAATTGAGGTGAAGCTAAGCCCAAATGGAAGCTAACACATAAATCCACATTTCATATGAAGACTTCCAGGGCTGAAGAGATCAAATTGGGCATCAAAACGAAGCTGCAATTCAGGGGCAGAAATGCTACGAAAATCGACTCTACAGAATTGGATTTTCAAGGCTCCAATTGACATGGATCTTAAGCCCATTGCACCATCACTTACTCTAATTCACACTCAGCTGGTTGAAGCATTGTAAGTCAGAAGATAACCAACAAAAGCATCCTATAGAAAATGTGCAGAAAGTAAAAGGAACAGCAGACTACACAGCTTTCATGATTTCCTATGTAGTAGACTATTTTTCTCTTTCTTGGATAGTTTTTGCTAAAAAGAGTGAGAGGGCTGAAGAGAGGAGGGTATTGTGACATATTGTAGCATTTTAGTTCTAGTTTTTCTTTGCATTTTTCATGCTTCCATGTCCATAGAAGGTTGAGCAACCTATAATCAGTCCAAAGGACTGTAACTTGAATATTAATATTGAGGTCTTGATATTTCATGCTGCATTCAATTGGTTAGTCATTTCTTCTCCCTTCCTCCTTGTTTTCACTGTGATGTCTAAACTGAGTGGCTCCATTTAGTTTAGATATTAATATTATTGTTACTTAATAATCACTTATAGGAAGAGGATAGGAGAACTAAGTAATTTGTCAAGCTTTTGATGAGTTGTTCACTTGGCTGAAACCAAATGCCATGTGCTTAACTAGTAAATGGTTCATTAATCATTCTAAGGCTTCTTGTATGATTTAAGGCCAAAAATATGATTAACAATTGAAAGAACACTTAGTGATCAATGATGGATTAATCTCAAGTTTAGTGACTCCTTTGGACTGGTTATCACTTATATTCTGTTACAATTTCTGCATTCCTTTTTCCTGTCATTTTAGCTGCTGCAAACCAACCCCCTTTCATTTACCTCTTAGTTTGATTGTTAATATTAGAAGATCCAAGGGCTCGACCCAGAGTTGCTCTATGCTACAAGTAGAGTAATGCAATCTGATTTTATAGATTTATTAATTTGACTGGTCTTGATAGCCAATCAATGATCAATAGTGGTGAGTGGTGGTCAACAACATAGATAGTAGTCAATGATAGTAGTGGTGGTGGACAGTGGTTAATAGTGAAATGTGGTAGTGGGTGTCGGTCAATAGCGGAAGGTGGTGGTGAGCGATGGTCAATAGTGGTAGTGGCAATGGGTGACTGTCAACACTGAAAGGTGGTGATGAGTAGTAATTAACAACAGAAGGTGGTGGTGACGTGATGGTCAATGATGGTAGTGGTGGTGGGCGGTACCATCTATAGTGGAAGATGATGGTAAGTGGTGATTAATGGTGGTAGTGGTGGTAGGCGATGGTCAATGATAGAAAGTGTTAGTAGATGGTAGTTAACATTGATAGGTTATGGTGCGAGCTTTGTGAAGTAAGAGAAGGAAAGAGAAAGGTGATTATTTTTTTTAGGGGTGTTGACACCAAAATTCGATCAACTAATTGAGTTCAGTGTTACCCTTGACTACAAGCTTGATATGATAAGAAAAAGAAGGCAAAAAAAAAGGAAGTAGCACGAGAAAGGGAAAAAGCAGCGACAATAGAAGTTTAATGTGGTTCGGCTAAAGCCAGTTTGGCCCCTACGTCCTTGGTTATTCTCTTATACTTCTAGAAGATTGATTTTACAGAATAAGTATACAACAATGGAACCTTTCCCTAATGAACAGTGCTCATAATATATATTGGCAGAGTTTCTGCATGTATATCTTTTGCATGGTGGCCTCCTCCTCTTATTTATAGAAGGGAGAAGGGGTTACAAATGTAATTTTGTGAATTATGAAAATGATTACCTTTGTCACTCCAGACAATTAATGCTTGGCACTGAACAATTAATGTTGGGTAAATCACTGTTGGACTTCTAGGTGGTTGATGTATAAGTTCTGGAGGTGGAATCATCAACAAGGAAGGGGCGCATCAGGTTACTGATTGGATTCTGTATGAGTAGCCGTTGTGGATGGGCGAACTATAAGTTAAACCAGATGTTGGTCCTGGTCGGCTTCACCACTCGCTCCTAGTTTTTTTCTTTGAGGGTCATAGGTCCCCTTGCTGAAGGGTCGTGAGTCTCCTCAGCGAGGTATGCTCTTTCACACTAGGAGATGCGAGACACCTCCTACCCACGTCAGGCTATCTGGGGTCCTTACTCAGTGACCTCAGACTTCTTCTGGGATGTCCACTAGTCCAACTGGGCCTTAATCAATATAAAATATTCTTCCAGGAAATCTATATAACATAAGCCCCCCAACTCTCAGATTGTTTTATGGGCTGGGAGTTGTGAAAAAATGATTAGAGTATTTTGCAGGATGATTCAGTCTGGAGTGCCATCTTCTCCTTTTTTTTTTAGCACCCAGTGCTTCTGGTTATGCCTTTTCTTCCATTGCGCTATTTCTGCCATCAATGCGACAACCTTCATTATTCGTGGGCCGTTCGAACCTGGATCAGTTGAGTATTCCTAGGACCTTTTGATGAACTTGGGCGATCTGGTGGATGCCTTGATTGGGTACTCCATTCCCTTAGGGCTTGGCCTCTGGAGAAGTCTTCCTAGGACATGAGCTATTTCAAAGTCACGGGTAATTTGCTGCATATGATTTCCTTGCACGTTTTCTCCTCATGGTTTCTGGGAGATTCCGTATAGATCTTAGATCCAGTTGCTATGGTTGACGTGACTTGTATGTGCAGAAATGTTATATTGTCAATCAGGTATGTTGGCTCGCACAAGAATTCTATGCATGACTAGCACATTACTTGGATACGAGGTTGTTCCGTGTAAAAATTCTATGCAGGGCGAGCACATACTTAGACGCGGCTCACGTAAGAATTCTATGTCTTTTAGCGCATTACTTGGACACGAGATGTATGTTTTGCCCTCTGACCTGTGCAAGAATTCTACGTCACACGACGTATTACTTGGACATGAGACTGTTCCATGCAAGAATTTTGTTTGGGGCGAGCACATTACTTGGACACGGCTTCTACAAGAATTGTATGTCTTTTGATGCATTACTTGGACTTGAGATGTACGTTCAGCCCCCCAACCTGTGCAAGAATTCTATATGGCCAGCACATTACATAGATAAGAGGTCGTTCTGCGCAAGAATTCTATGCGTGGTGAGAACATTACTTGGATATGGCTCGCGTAAGAATTCTATGTCTTTTGACGCATTACTTGGACACAAGATGTACATTCAGCCCCCCAACCTGCGCAAGAATTCTATGTCGCACGACGCATTACTTGGATGTGGCTCGCATAAGAATTCTACGTCTTTTGACACATTACTTGAACGTGAGATGTATGTTCAGCCCCCTAACCTGTGCAAGAATTCTATATCGCATGACGCATTACTTGGACGTGAGGTGATTTCATGCAAGAATTTTATGCAGGGTGAGAACATTACTTGGATGCGGCTCGCACAAGAATTCTATGTCTTTTGACGCATTACTTGGACATAAAATGTATGTTTTGCCCCCGACCTGTGCAAGAATTCTATGCGGAGCAAGCACATTACTTGGACGTAGCTCATGCAAGAATTCTATGTCTTTTGACGCATTACTTGGACGCGAGATGTATGTTCAGCCCCCCAACTTGCGTAAGAATTCTATGTGGCCAGCACATTACTTAGATGCAAGGTCGTTTTGCGCAAGAATTCTGTGTGAAGCGAGCACATTACTTGGACATGGCTTATACAAGAATTCTACATCTTTTAATGCATTACTTGGATGCGAGATGTACATTCAACCCCCCAACCTATGCAAGAATTCTATGTCGCACGACGCATTACTTGGACGTGAGGTTGTTCCATGCAAAAATTCTGTGAGGGGCGAGCACATTACTTGGATGCGGCTCGTGCAAGAATTCTTCGTCTTTTGACGCATTGCTTGGACACGAGATGTATGTTTTGCCCCCTGACCTGTGCAAGAATTCTATGTTGCACAATGCATTACTTGGACACAAGGTCGTTCCGTGCAAGAATTCTATGTGGGGTGAGCACATTACTTGGATGTGGCTTATGCAAGAATTCTACGTCTTTTAACACATTACTTGGACGTGAGATATATATTCAGCCCCCGACCTGCGCAAGAATTCTGTGTGGCCAGCACATTACTTAGATGCGAGGTTGTTCCGCGCAAGAATTCTATGCAGGACAAGCACATTACTTGGACGTAGCTCACACAAGAATTCTACATCTTTTGATGTATTACTTGGACACGAGATATACGTTCAGCCCCCGACCTGCACAAGAATTCTACATCACACAACGCATTACTTGGACGTGAGGTCATTCCGTGCAAGAATTCTATGTGGGGCGAGCACATTACTTACACATAACTCGCACAAGAATTCTACGTCTTTTAACGCATTACTTGGACATGAGATGTACATTTAGCCCCCCGACTTGCGCAAGAATTCTACATCGCACAATGCATTACTTGGACGTGAGGTTGTTTCGCGTAAGAATTCTGTGCAGGGCGAGCATCTTACTTGGACGTGGCTCACGCATGAATGCTACATTTTTTGATGCATTACTTGGATGTGAGATGTGTGTTTTGGCCCCTGAGATCCCATGGTACATGATTCCAATGAATCACTTTGTTTTCTTGTTTGTCCTGCATGCGTGGCTTTTCATTTTCCAATGGCAATAGACAATTATGGTTTTCATCTTTTGGCACACATGCGCAGTATCGTCATTTATTGGCTGCTAATCTTCTTGGACCATTGGATTGTGGGTAATTGTTCATATTCTCTGATCCAACGATAGGGGTATGCTCCCCACCCCTTTTTGGTATAATAGAGCCTTTCTTTCTCCCTCCCTTAGTAATTTTCGAAAGAGAGAGTTTTAGTCTTCGGGCATCCTTGTCCCATCCATCTTTTCAACCATCACTGCTGTTCCTTTGCCGTAAGATTTCGTCGTGCCTTTTCTTATTTTCGTGATAGTTCCCTGCCTCTTCCAGGTTCTTGTCTTCAGTAGTTACGGTACATTCCTCTTACTCTTGTGCCTTGCGCACTATTTTCCCATTATCAAGGATTTGGGGCTTGATATTTGTCTGATTTTACTAGGAGATTGGCAATATCGATGGGTTGAAGTGGTTCAAATGTTCAGTTTTGAGTTAGAGTATGATAGTTATGCCACTGGTAGGTTCCAGAATTTCCCTATGTGTGTGCATATGTGTTTGGGTTCTCGGTCATTTTGTTTCCCCTTCTGGAGCTCTTTCATATTTACTGAGGTTGAGATTCGTTGGTACAGCGGCGTAAGGTGTACATGGCTTGTGGAGTAGGGAATCTTTAGTAGAATTTTGATGTGGTTCGCCTTCGGCGAACTAATCAATTTTTTATTTCTCTTTGTAGATAGGAGCAGGTCATGTGCACCACTACCACCTAATTAGGAATGAGAATGCTGAAACAGATTTGTCCTCAGACAGGAGAAATGCTCGACAAGCTGGGTTCACGACTCCGAGCGGTAGGGAGGTCATTTCTAACCCAGCCTCATGCTGGGGAGAAGGTCAGAGGGCGACATCAGGTCGGTGCCTCGAACGCTCTACATTTAAACATCACAGATCTTGCATGCGGCTTTAGGACATCACCTCGATCGTTGCATCAAACCACTTTCCAAAAGGGTGCAGTGTCATGGTTCCCGCTGCCGACGATCAAGCCGCTCATCCCCCTCGTGGCTTCCTTGCTATTAGTGTCCCGCACCTTGTCGCGGGGCTGAAATTTCCTATTCAACCCTTTATTATTGGTTTTTTGAATAAAGTGAAGCTCTGCCCTTTTCAATTGACACCAAATTCTTATACCGCCCTGATTTCTTTGACCCTTATGCATAAGGCCAACCACTTTCCCCCACCTTCGCCTGAGACCCTTTGCTACCTATACAACCTTAGGTGTGCCAACTCAGAGGATGGACTTTACTATCTTACAACGAGGCAGACGTCTTATAAGGAAATCCTCCCTTAGGGGGGTGCAAAGGGAAAATCCAACGTGGGATAGTATAAGATTCGTTGGTTCTATGTTTCGTACCCTTCACTACGATACCTTAAGAACTTTGACTTCTTTCTCATCCTAGGTAGGTGGGCTAGGTCTAGATGAACACGCTTGTCCATATGTTTTCTAGCCTTTATTTTGGAATCTAGCCTGTTGTTCCGAATTCTAATCTTTTGTTCTTTTTTTACATACCGGTAAGCTGCCAGGACTTAGGATTGAAGAGTTGGACGTTCTCGACCGATTCACCTCATTGGCGGGTCTCCAAATCGATTATAAGTTTAGTGAGGACACTCTTCATTTCTATAAGCTCGTTCCATCACTAGATACGGTCATCACAAGCAAAATAGGGATCCGACAGCTGAGGGAGGTTTAGCTAGTGAATTTTGATGATTACAAGAAGATTATTGACTTATTTCTCCAAGTGCCTTCTCCAGAAAGCGAGAACGACGCTTCTTCAGGTCGTGATGTCATCTTGCCCCCTGTTACCATGCATCAACCTTCGCCTCCTGATGTAAGGCTAGTTCTTGAGACCCTAGCCATTGCAGAGGCTGAAGTAACTCTGATCACTGCAAAACAGCCCGTCGCTATTGTCGAAGCCTTGTTCCTAGACCTGACCTCCTCACTGCATTCTAAAAGGGCAGAAGTTCCCCATGCTGTCATCCCTCCCAGTTCTTCCAATCCTTCCCAAAAGAGGCGAAGGGTTGTCTCTGAATAAGAGGGGGAAGCCCTCCCAAATCCATCGGGAGTTGACTCCACTAAGCCGCTGGCCAAGCCTGGTTCTGAGACAAAGAGGCACGCTCGGACCCTTGTCAATAACTTTTTCATGGTCGTGGGTAATGGAGGCAAGGTCTTGATGATCGAGAGCGAAGACCTTCCTCTTAGAAATATGGTAGGATTTGTTGCCCGATAGAGTCTTTCAGTATGTGCCTTTATTCATCCTAAGCATCCAGTTTATTATTGAATTTGACATTGTTATCTATTTTGGCAGAACGTGTTGACATTGCTGAAGATCGCTTCCCAGTGCGAGGGCCAGGATAAGGAGAGATTGGCTCTTGTGAATGAGATAAAGGCTCGTCGAGCTGAAGTTGAAGGACTTGAGGAAAAAACAAAGGAATTGGAGGTGGCGCTATCTCGTGAGATGAAGTGTCGCGAGGATATGGAGATAAACTTAGGTCTCATGACTAATGACCTTAATAAGATGAAGATGGAGCTCTATGACACCCAGGTGTAGTTGCATCATTTGAATGGGGTAGCTAGCGCTGCTGAAGAGAGGGCAAGGACTACGGAGCAGCAGGCTAAAGCTTCTGCTGAGGAAGCGGCGATGCTGAAGGGAGAGCTGTAATTGGCCAATGAGAAGGCGGCTAAGGCCGAGGTGGAGATTCTTTCCCGTGTGGCAGAGACAGCTGTAGAGATAAGGTAGGCTATTCTCGAGTCATTTCTTTACACGGCATGGCAAAGGTACCCCAACTTGGACTACTCTTTTTTCAATCCCCAGGCTATTGAAGGGGTCGCTTGTTGGAAGGCTTGGGCCGCGAGGAAGAGCCTAAGTGCTGAAGCCCCCATCTTATTTGTAGAGGTCATAGTGCAGGGAAAAGATGACTCTCAAGCTGCCAACGTGGCTCCTATGCTTGACACCCCAGATCTCCCAGTCCTCGGATCATTGCCTGTTGAAGACACAGCCCCTGAGTCCCTATCCCCACAATGATTTGTGTAGTTTAGACTTTTTTATGTGTTTGGCATTAACTATGAACCCTATGTATGGCTTGCACAATTTTATGAGGAAACTGGACTCTTTCTATTCATCGGCATATGATTGTCCACAACTTTCTCATATTCAAACAATAATGTAACGTATACATTTTGTTGCCTTTCTCAGCGCGTAGCTTGTCATAAATTTTTTCGACCACATTCTAAAAAGGCAAACCTAAAGGGTTACATTCATATGTACAACGAGTCAATTTGTAGAGTACCGAGGCATTTATCGGTAATAACGGTGGAGGTGTCTGGTGTTCCAGGCGCGGGGGAATTCTGCTCCGCTCATGTCTACCAGGTGATAGGCTCCATTGTTCATGACCCTCTTGATGACATACAGTCCTTCCCAGTTTGGTCCTAAGGTGCCTTCGCTAGGTTTGTGGGCTCTTGGGAGAATGAGAAGTAAAACGAGGTCTTCGGGTTCGAATTTTCAAGTTTGCACTTTGCAGTTATAATGTCTCACTATTCATTGCTGATGAATTACGACTCTAATGCTAGCCCTTTCTCTCGCTTCCTCTAGGAGATCCAAGTTTGCAGTGAGCAGTTGGTCGTTGTATTCCAGATTAAAGGCGATTCTCCTCTGCGTAGCGACCTCAAGTTCTGCGGGAATCATTGCCTCACACCCATATACCAAAGAAAAAGGGGTTTCCCCTGTGGAGCTATTAGGAGTGGTCCTATATGCCCATAGCACCGATTGTAATTCGTCCACCCAGGTTCCTTTTTTGGCCTATATCCTAGTTTTCAAAATCCTTTTGATAATCTTATTAATGGCTTCTACTTGCCCAGTGGCTTGCGGGTGATCTATGGCTGGGAAACTCTTGACGATCTTGAAATCTTTATAGAATTTGATGAATTACTCATTGGTGAACTGGGTCCCATTATCAGTGATGATCTATTGCAAAACCCCAAACCTATAGACGATGTTATTCCAAATGAACTTCTCGATCTTGGAAGACGAGATCTCGGTGAGTTACTTCACTTCCGCCCATTTAATGAAATAGTCTACTGCTACTACTGCATATCTACAGTTCCTGTGTGCCTTAGGAAGTGGCCCGATCAGATCCATCCCCCATATCACGAATGGCCACAGGCTTATCATCTACTTTAAGTAGGCTGGCAGAGCTCATAGCACTTTTGAGAATCTTTGACACTTGTCACATCTTTTGACAAGGTCAATAGCATCTCGCCTAATTGTCGACTAGTAAAATCCTTGTCGAAGGGTTTTTTGCACCAAGGAGAGCCCCCCAACATGGTTTCCACAATGTCCCAAATGAATCTTTTCTAAGATGCTATCGTAGTCTCTACCATTTATGCATCTTAGAAGTGGGGTTGCGAACCCTCTCTTATAGAGTGTGTCACCGTCGACGCAATATCTAGCAGCTCGGGCTCGCAGTCATCGTGCTTTGAGTCTATCTTCTAGTAGTTTCTCATTCTGTAGTTAGTCTATGATCGGGCTCATCCAAGAGTTAGGCTTTCCGGTGATTGTCATGACAATGTCTCTTTGTTCGATACTCAGGTGAGGAAGGGACTCCACTGGGATAGTGCCGCTGAGGTCTAGGTTGTCGGTGGTAGACAGATGAGCTAAAGTATCCGCTTGTGCATTCTGAGCTTGCAAGATCTACGTAACTTCAAACTGTTGGAAGGAGCCTAGAAATTCATGGACCTTCAGAAGATACCTCATCATTCTCTCCCCCCATGCCTGGTATTCACTCTTTATCTGACAGATGATTAGCTACGAATCACTATGGATTTTTATTCTTTCGGCGCACACCTCTTTAGCCAGTTGCAATCCCACCAATAAGGCTTCATACTTGGCCTCGTTGTTCATAGCCTGAAAGCTGAACCTCAAGGCACTAAAGATCTTGTGTCCCTCCAAACTAATAAGAAGCATTCCTGCTCTGGCCCTTTGACCACAAGATGATCCGTCAACAAATAGCTCCCACCATGGGGCCTCTAGGACTTCCACCTCACTTTGCATAGGACCCATAAATTCGACAATGAAGTCGGCCAGCACTTGGCCCTTAATGGCTGTTCTAGGCTTGTACTCAATGTCAAATTACGTAAGTTTGATTGCCCATTTGAGTAACCATCTCGAGGCATCTGTCTTCTGTAGAACTTGTCTTAGGGGGAACTAAGTGAGGACCCTGATGCTATGGGCCTGGAAATAGGGTCATAGTTTCCTCGGGGCGATAACCAGGCAATAGGTAAGTTTCTCCATGGGCAAATATCTAGCCTCCGTATCTAAAAGTCTCTTGCTCACGTAGTAGATAGGGAGTTGGATCTCTTCTTCTTCTCGCGTGAGTGCTGCGCTTAAGGCATGCTGAGATACACCCAAATATATAATTAGTTTTTCACCCTCCTTTGGTTTGGAGGGTGAAAAACTAATTATATATTTGAACTTTGCACTCAAGGGTCCATTTGAACTTTCTGGCCTTTTGAGGGTGTTAAAGAAGGGGATGCACTTATTCGTCAATTTGAAGATGAACCTGCTGAGGGCGGCGACTTGGCCATTTAAACTCTGGATGTCTTATGGCCCCGCAAGGGATCGCATGTCAAGTAGTGCTCTGATTTTCTCTGGGTTTGCTTCAATCCCCCTATTGTTCACTATAAAGCCTAGGAATTTTCCTAAAGCTACCCCAAATGCACATTTGCGTGAATTGAGCTTCATCCGATATCTTCTCAAAGTCCAGAACATATCATCGAGATCGCGGATGTGATCAGTGAGCCGTTTAGATTTCACTAGCATGTCATCCACATATACCTCCATAGTCTTATCGATTTATTCTCGGAACATCATGTTCACCAGCCGTTGATAAGTTGCCCCAGCATTTTTGAGTCTGAAGGGCATAACTTTGTAATAATACAGTCCGCGGTCGATGATAAATGAGGTATGTTCCTCGTCCTATGGGCCATTGAAATCTGGTTATATCCAGAGTATGCATCTATGAAGCTGAGTAATTTGTGTCCGGCTGTGGCATCCATGAGTTGATCTATCCTTGGTAGAGGGAAACTGTCATCAGGGCACGCCTTATTGAGATTGGTGAAATCAACGCACGTCCTCCACTTCCCATTCTTCTTTTTGATGAGGACATGGTTCGCTACCCAAGTGGGGTATCGTGCCTCGCATATGAAATTGTTTGTTAGGAGTTTATTTACCTCTTCCTTAAGCACCTCGTATCATTCAGTGGTCATTGGACTCCTTTTTTGACAAACTAGTTTGGCCCGGGGGTCAAAGTTTAGCTGGTGTGACATTATGTTCGAGTCAGTTCCCTCCATATCCTCGTGGTTTCAGGTGAAGGCATCTACATTTGCCTTAAGGAAGTTCACTAGTGGCACCTTTATATTAGGCAGTAAGCATTTCCCCAATTTGAGGCATTTTCGTTCATCCACCTTGCTAACTTGCACATCTTCTAGCTCCTCGATAGGCCCAGTGGATCGTTCAGTGTCCACCTCTCCAGGGTCTAAGTTGTCACTAACTTCTCTCTCGCTCATCGCTCGGAGCTCTCCACCTAACACAACATTCACTTTCTTCCCTTAGATCCTGAGTTTGATCGCCTCCTCATAGCAGCGCTGGGCTATTTGTTGCTCACTGCGCACGCACCCAATTCTGCCCAGGGTCAGGAACTTGACTGTCAACGTTCTGGTCAATGTTGCCATGTCAAGATCGTTCATGACGGGTCGTCCCACACCACATTGTAAGCTGATGGGCAATTTATAACCAAGAAATCTGCCATGATGGTTGCTTGCCTGCTATGGTTTCCCAGGGTAAGGGGGAGCTTGATCCGTCCCACTGGAAGTACCCCGTCCCCAGTGAAGCCATAGAGGGGCTCAGGTGATGGGTCCAGCTGATCCTTGTTCATTCTCATCTGATTAAAGCATCCCTTATACATCACATTTATAGAACTCCTGGTATCTACCATGATCGTCCTTATATCGGCATTGCCGATTTTGGCTCGAATAACTATGGCGTTGTTGTGTGGGTAGTGGACACCTTGTGCATCTTCTTCCGTGAAAGAAACACTTTCAGAGGATACCTTGGCTTTCTTGGTGAGTCTGTCACCTTCGACATGACTCATCAAGAGGACACATCCTACCACTCGCGTATAATGATCGTGCGATCAGTTTGAAGTGCCGGTTATGTAGGGTCCACCATGTATTGCAAATATGGTCATCATAAATGGCACTTTCTCATGCTCTAGAGTCTCATGGCACTGTGATGCAGGTTGATGAAGGTATAGGGGTCGTTGGCCTTAAGGCCTCATCACGTAGTCTCTCAGGCGGCCCCTTTTTATGAGATCTTCGATAGCATCCTTTAGCGCCCAACAGTCTGACGTGTTGTGCCCAACCTTACTGTGGTAGGCATAAAATTTATTACAGTTCCTCTTTTCAATGGGAATCTTTATCGGCCTGGGTCTGTCGAAATCTTCATTATCCCTTTTGATCGCATAGATTTTGTCTGGGATATCTGATAGGACGGTGTAGGTGTCATGTCAGCGCTAGTATTGGGATTGTTCACGCCAGGCTCTCTTCATATCTCGATCCCCGATACCCCCTTTATGACCGTCCTTATTCTCGCCCCCGTTCTGTTTCCTGCCTCAGTTCGAGGTCCCTGCTTCCTCTTTCTTATTCGATTTCTTTAGGCCACAGTCTATTCCCATCAGATCTCTTTGGTGGCTCATTCATAAAATTCACTGAGGCTTTTGATAGGAGACTTGTATATATCCTCATATAATTTTCCATCCTTCCAGAGTCTGGCTGATATCGCTGTAAGGACACTCTCATCAGATGGATTGTCAACATCGCTAACTTCTTGTCAGAACCTGGTGATGTAGTTCTTCAGAGGTTTGTCCTTTCATTGAAAAACCATAGCCAAATGGCAGGAGGGGGCGAGCTACCTTTTTAGCGCCCTATATTGATTAAGGAACTTGTTTTGGCACTCCTCCTAGCTTCTTCTGCTATAGGTCAGGAGGCTTCTAAACCATGCCTGTGGTATCTCCCCGAGTGTTGCAAGGAAAACTCGGCATTTCACCAGTGGGTTAGATGTTTGTAAATCCATTTTGATGTTAAAGGCATCTAGGTGGCTGTAAGGGTCGCTATCCCCATGATAGAGGGGAATGGTTGGAATTTTGAACCTGCGGGGAAGTAACTCCGTCTCGATCTGGTGAGAGAGAGGAGTTCTCTCTTCATGTGATTCTCGTTTCCCTTGGGATGCCGAATTCTTCTCTAGTTGTTCCATTCTTTGGAGCAATTCTTCGATCATGGGGTCTCTGGACTTGGGTTGTCGGCTCGTAGTCCTTTTACTTCTTTCTTTTTGCCTACCGCGAGAATCTCGATTTGGAGTTTTATGCCCCCTATTGCGCCTGTTATTAGATGAGTCGTGATCGGTCTCCTACTTGCTGTTGGTTTCTTGCTAGCCCTCACTTTTGTGCGAGCTCACGCATTGAGAATTATCCTTTTCATCCTCTCGATCCTAATGGTCCTTAGATCTTTGTCGCGAGTTAGATGAGTGCAATGAACTGGTTCGGTGGCGTTTGACCCTAACTTGTTCTCCATGTTAGGGTTCCGGCCGAGATTGTTCGCCCCCAAGTGCGGTCACTTCATCCTGTCTTTGCGTGTCTTAGGCATGAGTTTATGCAAACATTCTAACCATATCGGCCAATTCCTTCATCACGTTTTCTAGTGCTTCTTGGTGTCGATCAAGTACTTCTTGGTTCTGTCACCAGTCCTGAACCTCACGAGTCTCTTGGGTCGTGGGTTGGTGTTGAGTAGGAGTAGCCGTGCCAGTGCCGGTGCCTGTCGTAGGGATGGTTGTGTCCGGTTATCGCGTCTGGCCTTCAAATTGGCCGGTTGAGATTTCCATGCCTCTAGTAGCCTTTCCTCTCGCCATCGCATTCAAGACAATCTATCAGGGAGTGAAAACAAAGAGTACACAGTGGGGGCCCTCCTTTTAGTGCCAAAATGTTGACACCAAAATTCGGTCAACTAATTGAGTTCAGTATTGCCCCTGACTGCAAGCTTGATATGATAAGAAAAAAAAGGCAAAAAAAAAAAGGGAAGTAGCATGACAAAGGGAAAAAGCAGCGACAATAGAAGTTTAACGTGGTTCAGCTAAAGCCAGTTTGGCCCTATGTCCATGGTTATTCTCTTATACTTTTGGAAGATTGATTTTATAGAATAAGTATACAACAATGGAACCTTTCCCTAATGAATAGTGCTCACAATATATGTTGGCAGAGTTTTTGCATGTATATCTTTTACATGGTGGCCTCCTCCTCTTATTTATAGAAGGGAGAAGGGTTACAAATGTAATTTTGTGAATTATGAAAATGATTACCTCCATCACTTTAGACATTTAATGCTTGGCGCTAAACAATTAATGCTGGGCAAATCACTGTCAGACTTCTAGGTGGTTGATGTATAAGTTTTGGAGGTAGAACCGTCAACAAGGAAGGGGCCATCGAGTTGCTGATTGGATTCCATATGAGTAGCCATTACGGATGGGCAAACTATAAGTTAAACCAGACGTTGGTCTTGGTCGGCTTCACTACTCGCTCTTGGTCGTTTTCTTTGAGGGTCATAGGTCCCCTTGCTGAAGGGTCATGAGTCTCCTCAGCGAGGCATGCTCTTTCGCCCTGGGAGATTTGAGATGCCTCCTACCCACGTCAGGCGGTCTGGGGTCCTTACTCAGCGACCTCGGACTTCTTCTGGGACGTCCATTGGTCCAATTGGGCCCTTCACTAGACCTTAATCGATATAAAATATTCTTCCGGGAAATCCATATAACAAGGGTTAATGTAATATGATATTCTAGATGAGGGAAGAGTTTTAAATGGAGGAATTTTCTAAGGTTAAGTACGATAATAGATTCTATTATATATGAAACAAAAAGAATTTTTTTTTATTCTAGAATCGATCCTTGAGCATCCATGTTTCACTTGAGTTGTAGGAATGATTCCCTTAAAACTTGAGTTTTAACAAAATGTTTTGAAATGATTTTTTATTAAACATTTTAATTATTTTCAAAACATTCTCTTGAGCTAAAAATCATGTTTCTTAATAATAATATTTATAAAAACTTTTGCTAACATGAGAAAAATATTCTAGAGAGATTTTTCAAAATATTTGAGGTAAATAATAACTAAAAAATATTTATCAAACTTAAGCTAAATTTAATAAATCTCTAAACCTTTACAAAAAAATATTCTTAGGCTTAAACTAAATCTTTAATAATTTTTTCAAGCTCGTCCTACACAATTCTAGTGAAAATAATTATGATTATCATCAGAATTAATTAATAAAATGTTTGAAATAGGATTAGATTCAAAACAACTTACTTTTGTGTTTAATAGTTTAAAAGCCAAAATAGTTTTTTGAACAAGGAATTTAGAGGAGATTTTGGATTAAGATACCCGAATATTCTGTACTTCTGGGTTCTTGTCTAGTCTTCAATTTTTTTTAAATCGAATAATTCTCAACCTACTCTTTCTTGTATAAAAAAAAATCAATTCAAAAGTTTTAGCAACAGTTTTGACAATCAAATTATAATATAAAATTAGATTTATTTATTCAATTTTATAAAATTAGTTTATATTTATTTGATTTAAGCAAGTTTTGCATATTGACTGCTAGTATATTTTTGAAAATTTAGGTTTTGACAATTATCATTTTTAACTTTTAGATCTCATAATAAAAATTTCATTAAATATTTAATTTATTTATTCTAATACCACTATTGATATATTTTTAAAATTTCGGTATTTAATAATTATCTTTTGTAAGTTTTAGATTATACGTTGACAAATACAACCATAAATAAAATATACAAATCTTATACTTTTTGTAATTTTTAGTCATTTTAATATATAAATTAATTGCATTTAGTATTTCTTGAATAAAGTATTCTATTTTGGTCCCCTTAACATATAAATTAAACCAAATTAAGTCAAAATTAATAATTTTTGCCAAATTTAAGTTAGAAGATCCTAGTTGGCACCCAGATGTTTAACAAGGCCCTTAGTTGACAAATCATTGAAAGAAAAATTAGTGAAACTAACTGTTATGGGTGAAAAACAACCTCGAGAGATCACGACAGACCTGAGGCCAGATCGCCTAGCTCGCTAAAGACGTCAGGCAAGCCCCACCTCGTTTACTAATAGACAGCGATGTAGCGAGATCATCATAAGACCAGCTCGTCAAGCAGTCGATCACCTTGCTTGAGCTCGCTACCCCACTACAGCAACATCAAGCTTGCTACAGCGATCTTCCATAACAGCCCTAAGCTAGGAATTCTAGCTCGGAACGATAAACACTTCGCACGGGAAAGCAACACCCAGCGACGGACACATATAAATAGAAGGTCACAACTGACCAGAAGGACCCACCCTGCAGCCTACATCCTGCAATAGTAGGATTTTGGTTTTTACTATCTTTTCCATTTGTATCTTGATGTAACACAACTGTAACTTGTAATTAATGCATGTAACTCCCCCTTCCTCTATAAATAGAAGTACATTGTTAGAAGAGGAGGGAGTTGGCAAATTATAAGCCAAAATTCTGTACAAACAATCCTTCAAATTAATAAAATCTTTGCCATGGACGTAGGGTCCAGTGCCATCCAGATTTAGCTAAACCACGTTAAAAGCATCGTGCCGCACTTCTTCCTCTCCCTTTGCCCCATTGCACTTTGGAAGCAGTATAGGATCCCAAAACTCATCTCCTGTTGGCCAGAATCTGGGACTCTTTACATGAACCAAATTCTGACGTCAACATTTTGGCACCGTCTATGAGGATCCATCTACTCTCTGAAGTCTCCACTGCAACTAACAATGGCCAGAGGAAGAACCACTTGGAGCTTAACCACTCCAGCCCTCCAACCTATGGACATTCCCGTTGTGAGGGCTCACCAATAGTCTATCGCTGCTCCTAAAACTCAAGAAGCATAAACTCCCGGCCAACCCCATCCAACCCTCGAGAGCATGGTAAGAGAGCTAGATGAAACCATCAAAGTGTTAGTGCAGGCCCAAGTTCAGAGCATGCAAAGATAAGAAGAAATCATGGCATAGCTCCAACAGTTTCATAAAGAGGCTCAGAAGGAAACTCATGAAGACCATGATAGTCAGCAACTGAGGGGCTCGCAACGAGCAGGAAGCTCCACCCCATGGTCTAAGACGTGCAACCGAACAATGAAGGAAATCCTCTGCAGGCTCGAATGACTAGAAAAGCATCCGTGACCTCAAAGCCACCAGCCTCGCCGTGAGGAAAGCTCTCCATTTTTAGTGGAGATCGAGACGCGACCTCTCTCACAAAAGCTCAAAGTACCCGTGATCCTGCTATATGATGGAAATAGTGACCTAAGCGATCACCTGGATGCTTTCAGTATCCAAATGGACTTCTAGACTATTGACTCCTTGGTAAAGTGCCATGTCTTTTTCGTCACATTAGGGAGAACGCCTCGGGCATGGTTTAGGCACCTCCCGGCCCTCAGCATCGACAATTGGGAAGAATGCCAAAGGAAGTTCATTGACCAATATCGGGCATTTAAAAAATAGGTTGTGCCCCCTTGTCATCTTGCGATGATCTTCCAGCGCAAGGGTGAGCCACTCAAAGACTACATAGGTCGATTCGAGCAAGAAGCCAACACAGTGGAAAATCCTTTGGAGTAAAGTATTTTATTAGCAATCTCAGTAGGACTTCACAAAGACAGAAAATTGTACCAAAGCCTCTACAAGTCCCCAGCTTAAGACCTTGCTAAATTCTACGAGCGAGCTACCAAACAAATAAGATGGGAAGAAACTTTTGAAACGGAGGAACCCAGGCACAGAGTAGACCCCAGTGATCTCATCGCGAGCAAAATGAGGGGTAGCAAGAGTCACGATGACCCCACTCCTCATCTCACAAAGAAGGCAAAGCCTCAGTGGCTCGGAGGCCGCTTTGAAAGCTACAACATCCTATTAGATACACAGGATAGAATCTTCATCGCAAAGAGACACAACGAGGACTTCGAAAAGCCTAGACCAATGAGGGTATCCATCAAGTCCAGAGATCAAAGAAGATTTTGTGCTTACCATAATAAGGCTAGGCACACCACCTCAGAATGTTGGATACTAAAAGACACCATTGAAGAACTCATCGAAGAGGTCAACTATAGGATTATGTGGTAAGAATGTCTAGATAGTGTGCTCAACAGGCTCAATGAGTTTTCACCCAAGAGCCTAAGCCCTCCATCATAACCATATTATAATCCTATAACACTCATTTGTTATCAATGACGATCAGTTGTATCGACTATTATGCACTGAATCAATATAAGTTGCCAATTGGCCGAAAAAGGCATTATCTAGACAAAGAGTTTTCACTCCATCATTGCAAGGATTCATCTGAGGGTGAGACGGCATGAGATCTACCCTGTCGATGCATCCAAAGTAAGCCATATTCCATGAATTGTGACCAGGGGAGTGAATTCCCCGACCACTGGGCAACGAGCTTGCTGTGGAACTGAACAACGAGCTTGCTGTCTTGCTGAGCAATGAGCTTGTTACCTCACTGAGCTATGAGCTTGCTGCAAGACTAAGCAATGAGCTTGTTGTCCCACTAAGCAACAGGCTTGCTACGAGATTGAGCAACGAGCTTGCTGTGGTATGGACATGCGACCCTACTTGGTGATAAGTTTTAACCTCACCACAACAAAATAAGACCGAGAGTGAGACGGCTTCAGAGCCTACCTCGGTGATGCACTTAAATTCAATGATAAGCCACGAGCACACTATAGCACAAGAATGATGAAACAAAATCATTGCAGCTTTCTTGCAACTGAGCGCTCGTAGCTCGCATGCGACCTCACTCTCACTCGTAATGGGTTAAGCAACTAGAAAGATAAAGCACAACCGATTGGCCAAAGAAATATTTTATTGATCATCAGAAATTTACATATAGCAATGCACGAAGCATCCAGTGCAACATTCAAGGAATGAAAGCTCATATAGCAAAAAGACCTTGCTCAACGAGGCAAAATTACATTAGAAGAAGAAATATAGAAACCAAGGGAAAAGACTAGAAGGCCTTGCATTACCATTCCTGCAAAAAGCAACAAAAAGCCAGTCACCAGTCAGTGAGCTCTCGCTATAGGAAGGAAAACAACCTCCTGCTGCTCATGCTTATTTCCCTTCAGTGCGTCCCCCTGAGCCAGACCTAGAGCAAATCAAAAAGTCATAAAAAGCTGAATGGCCAAGCAGCAGCTCACAAGCAATGCCGGAAGGAGACCATTCGGGATTTGCACAAGACTCCCCAGGAGCCCACCAAATGGATCCTGTAGTGAAGCCACGTGCAACAGGCTATCCACGCCTCCCGACACTTTGCAACAGACCATCCATGCCTCGACAAGCTTCATCGAAAGCAAAGCCAATAGGAACGCAGGGGCTCTTCATCCTCTTCCATTTGAACTCTTCTGGGGCAAAAGGAAAGAACCCCATGGGTATAAAAAGACCCGCTCAGTCCCCCGAAAGATCCAGAAGGCATCCAATAGATCTTCATCCAATGGCCCAAGACCAGTAGTAATGCCATGCCAACGGCCAAAAATGGCAAACAGCAGAAAGCATGGTCTAAAGTAGAGCAAAAAGACATCTTAAATGACACTTTGGTCATGGAAGGACACTGACTAAAGATATGAATCGAACCTCAAAAAACTTACAACGACCGGTTCGCAAAGCAAACCCAGAGTTGGGAAGCTTATGTAATAGGCGAAAAACACCTCAAGAGATCGTGACAAACCTGAGGCCAAATTGCCCAACTCATTAAAGGCGTCAGGTGAGCCCCACTTCACTTACTAACAGACAACGACATAGCGAGGTGACCATAAGACTAGCTCGTCAAGTAGTTGACCACCTTGCCCGAGCTCGCTACCCCGCTACAGCAACATTAGGCTCGCTACAGTGACCTTCCATAACAACCCCGAGCTAGGAATTCTAGCTCAGGACGATAAACACCTCACACAAGAACACAACACCAAGTGACTGACACATATAAATACAAGGTCACAACCGACCAGAGGGGCCCACCCCGCAGCCTACATCCTACAACAGCTGGATTTTGGTTTTTACTGTCTTTTCCATTTATATCTTGATGTAACATAACTGTAGCTTGTAATTAATGCATGTAACTCCCCCTTCCTCTATAAATAGGATTACATTATTAAAAGAGGAGGGGTCTGATATATTATAAGCCAAAACTCTGTACAAACAATCCTTCTTATTAATAAAATCTCCGCCATGGACGTAGGGTCCAGTGCCGTCCGGATTTAGCTGAACCACGTTAAAAGCACCGTGCCGCACTTCTTCCTCTCCCTTTGCCCCATTGCACTTCGGAAGCAGTATAGGATCCCAGAACTCATCTCCCATTGACTAGAATCTGGACTCTTTGCATGAACCAAATTTCAACATTAACACTACCCTTGTTAAGTTAGAAAATGTGTAAATTACATGACTCATTTAAGGTGAGAAAACACTTAAATTTGGCTATTAACATTATATGATTGACTCATTTCTCTTTCAATGATTACTAACTTGGAGTTCTGTTGAAACTCTGCATATCAATTAGAATTTTCAGTTTTCAATTTGATTAATATTATTAATGTAGATCATATTAGGTTGAATTTATATATTAAGAGATGATAAAATAAAATATTATATTTAAAGGATTAAATGTATTTAATTTATATATTAAGGAGGTCAAAATTGAATTTAAACTTAATTTAAATAATTATATACTATGAACTTCATGACAAATGACAAATGTGGTAGCTAGAAGACTAGCTATCCCAAAGCCCGAACAACGCGGTAAGGAAATTAGAAACCCAATGATTTAGTCTAAAGATGAAATAAAAAAGTGAGGCAAAGGTCCGAAAGTTCCACACAACACGCATTTATGTATATGAACTTTCTTAGCAAGTGGCTAGAGGCAACTAATTAAGTCAAGGTCATTAGCAAATGAGCTAATTTAGTTACATATTATCTGTGATTTATGAGCTATCCACCATTTTTTAAAGCAGATGGAAGTTTCACTGCTTGTGCTCTTTGTCTCAAACCTAATGATGAAATTTACCTTTTAGTTTAGGCTTTTTTAATTTTGACTCATTTATTAGTACTTGACTTATTAGCTAAATAAATATTCTGAAAAGCAATTCCACATCTAGTATATTTATCAAACTAAAAAAAAAAAAAACAAATGCAGTTTTTTTCAGAGAAAATTATTTAGACTTCTTTAAAAATTCATCGAAATTATACAAATCTCATCTAGTAATTATTAATTTCAAAACTTATATAGATCTCGTTTGAAAGATTTAATTTAAAAGACTACACTAAGTTTAAAAGTGTATTTTTCATTAGTCAACTGTTATTTTAATCATATGAGTTTAATAACCTAATTGTTTGATGAAAATTTCATGGTTATTATTTGTGTGCATCATTTTATCGTATTTGAAAAAAAAAATTGAAATGTTGAGTAACTTGCATTTACACAAACTCAAAAAATGCTACGTACTGACTTTTATGTCATCTCATACATTGCCCCCAACATCTTGAAATAGTAAAAATGAATATTATACCCAAATCAAATAATAGGAATATTTCAAGTACTATGACTAAAGATGAATTCTAACTAAATTTAATTGCTAAATAATACTTATTAACGAAATATTTATATTCCATTTTTAAAAGAGATTTATGCAAAATTTAAAATTAGGTATAGAAAGCATTTCTCGCTCTCACCTTCCTTCTATCTATCCTATGTCTAATATTTGACTAACGTGCACATTGAGGTGACATGTTTTAAATAATAATAATTATATTAGTGAGGTACAAATTTTAATAAGAAAAAAATATATTTTATTTACATGTGGTATGATTCTAAATTTAAATTATTTATCTGTAATTTGAAATATCATAAAGAGACAACTTGTGCTCAGAGGTACAATCGACTTGGCTACTCATAATAGCTTGAGATTTGTTTGCAAAAACTCAGTTTAAATTCGATTTTAAATGAATCGAGCTTAAACAAGTCAAGCTTGATCAATAAACGAGTCGAGATTGAGCATCATAGTATTTAGCTTGAAGTATTCATGAGCTTAATAATAAAAATATATTTTTATTACATATAAATAATATAATACATATATTCTATATAATAATATAATAATATAAAACACTCTGTGTCACGTCCCAACTCCCAGGCACGTGACCGGCGTAAAAGGTCACTCGTAGGAAACCTCCTACAAGCCTGACTATGCATACTAACTCATGAATACACATATATTTTTGTCAAAAATTTGATAGAATTTTCCCTATAATCTGGACGCTCAGGCCTAAGGTCTTCACACACAACAAGGGCCACATGCCCATCAAAACCTATATAACAAATAAACAGACACGTGGTGGCATAAACTAGACAATAATAACATACTGGGCATCCAGGACTCAATTACAAACATAATTCAATAAGTATTCCTATCCAACTACAAAGTTACATCATCAATTTATACCTTTATCTCTACGTAGAGGGCTATCAGATTATTAAGCAGTATTGGAATCAATGTGGATGCTCTGGGACTCTGAAAAACATAGAAACAGAAAAAGTGAGTTTCTAAGAAACTCAATAAGTAAACAATCCCATGATCACTGAAAAATCCCATATAAAAATTATGCTCGAAAGTATATATATATATATATATAAATACATTACCATGAAGGTATGCTTACCCATTTTATAGCCAAAATCTCAAACAGATTTGACAATTTCCGTACATCAAGATAGTAAAAAGAATTGGAATAAGATATTTATCAAAATGCAATGAGCATAAGGCATGATATTATAGAAAATATCCATCA
>JANHAO010000666.1:0-38673 GCA_026873985.1 Saraca asoca | reverse complement strand
TAAGATGAACATACAACCTTTAATATCCAAATCCATAGAATGTATAGTCATAGATGCAATAGGGTCTAATCAAATTGGCCTAGGGTACCTATCCAGACTAATAATTAGGATATCACATGCAAAAAGGAGCTAATCAAGTGGACTGGTGCCATTATATATGCTTGTCTTGTTGTGACACAACTATTTCACAGCTTATATTTTGTCATTTCGATGATTCTAGTTGCTAGCTAGCTAGAAAAGAATGTTTCAAAGGTCTAGGGAGTCGACATGATTTTCTAGCTATATAGCAAGCTCAACTAGGTGAGTTTGAAGATTGAAACATTGAATAAAGAATTAGAAGAGCTATCCAGTCCCTTTGAGGTGACAACCAATTAGTTAGCTGATGCTTGGAAAAAATGGGAACAAGTAGAGAACTTAGTGGTTACTTATAAGTCTAAGAAAACAAATAAGAGCAAGAGCTTGTGCATAAAAGTGATGAGCTTTGTGTTGCACGGAAGGGCTTAGCTGCCTGGGAAAAATAACTTTAGACAACTCAAGTGCAAATTGCCATGCTTAAGGTAGACTTGGAAGATGCCAACAAAAAGGTGATCAAGGATGCAAATGTTCTCTCCTCTTTGATGTACTCTTAGGCTTCTAAGATGCCAAGGAGTAGGTTAAAATTTTCAACCTAGATATTAATATTAATTTCTCTAAGGTTTCTTCTAATGTTAACATCAAGGATTTAAAATCCGTTCGGGATGTTGAGTGTTAAAATGTACTATCTTGACTTTTAGGTGCTAGGGAACCCTCTTTTGGGCACTTTTTTAGGATGCTTTTACGTAATTTTAACTTTTTAAGTATTGTCTATTTGTACATTAGATGTTCTTAGCTACTTGTTCTACTATTTAAGTATTATCTGTTTGGCTTCCAATAAGCCTTTATGTGATGCATATGAGAGATTCATTTGATATATTATTTGAGAGGCATGCTTGGTGGATTATTCTATGGGGTCTACTTTGTTAGTTATATTTAGAGGTTTATTCAATTGTTTATTCCAAGGGGTTTGCTCAGTTAATGATCCTAAAGGATCTATTCAATTGATTATATTGAGGGATTTGGTTAGTTGATTTTTATATAATTTTATCATGGCATATCCAAATGTCAAGTGTATCAAGATTTTTTTGCATTCTTACTAAACTTGTGCAAAGTACTCCCTCAAGTGGCATATATTTCAAGTTCTAGGGATTGGTATTCCATGCATATTTTTGAGGTAGTATGCTCCATCTCCTAAGAATTTTGTCACTCGAAATGACCCCTCCTTGGCAATGGCTAGCTTTCCCTCTTTTGGTGGCTTTCTTACCCATTCATTTTTTCACAAGAGAAATGTTCTAAGTTCAAAACTTCATGGCTTGACTTTCTTATTAAAGAGGAAGGCTAACCTATTTATGTATTCTTCCACTGGGATTTATATTATTTCTTTGACTTTATTGATAAAATCCAATTCCTCTTATATCCTTGCCTTGTTTGTGTGCTTATCATATTAGCTTCTTCACTTGCCCCTTTACCTTAATTCAATTGGCAACATTGCTTCTACTTCATAAGTTAACCTAAAAGGTGTTTCTTTCAATTTTGAATATGGGGTGGTTCTATATGACCAAAGAATGTTTGACAATCCTTCTACCCAAAATCCATTTATTGCTTCTAGCCTTTTTTTCAACCTTTCATTAACCCCCTTGTTAGCTGATTCTACTTGACCATTTGTTTAGGGATATTCTACAAAGGCAAATTTTTGTTTTACTCCCAACCTTTCATAAAAAAGAGCCTTAATCATTACTTTGGTAAAGTTATTTTAGAAAACTTGATTAGAAAGAATAGCATTCACATAAGGTCACAAAAGTTTTGCTAGTGAACTACCTTTCATTGTCAGATACGACTACATTAGGAGTTCAAATTTGCATATGAGTTTCCACAATTAGATTAGAGGGAGACAATGTTATTTATATTTTGTTTTGTGACCTTATATACTTATATATGAGTTTCCATAAGAATTTTTCAATATTTTGTGTGATTATTGTGGCAAAAGGCTTGGTTTCCACCCACTTGGTGAAATAATTAACTATAACCCAGAGGAATTTTCTTTGCCTCGTAGCCTTTACGAGTGGTCCCATAAAGTTTAGTCCCTACTATGTGAGCATCCATAGAATGGAGATCAGTTATTGTATATTAGCAAGCTGTCATGACATATGGCTAAATCTTTGGCATTTATCACATTCCTTGACAAGTTGTAAAACTTCTATTTTAATGGTTGGCCAAAAATATTCTGATCGGGTAGCCTTTAATGCCAATGTTGTTCCCTTTATATGACATTTGCATTCCCTTCATGCAATTCTCAAAATATAATCCATTTCATCTGACCATATACATTGCAAGGTTGGCATGGCGAACCCTTTTTTGTATAATTGTCCATATTCAAAAAAATATACTGCTCATCTCATCAAATTCTTTGCCTCAATCTTATCATCAAGTGTTTTCCCAATATCTAAATATACAATTATCGAGTCCATCCAAGTTAATTCCCTCTTCATGCTTATGACTTCTACCTCTTCTATGCTTAAGACTTGTACTATTTCTTAGATGACCATTCTAGTTTAGCCAAGGCATCCACTTGATCATTTTCCTTTCATATAATATGCTTTACTTTGTACTTAAACTCTTTTAGCAACTAGTTGGCTTTGTCCATATATCATATAATCAAGGGCTCTTAAGCTTTGTATTCAACCTTTATTTTACCTTGTGGCATGTTGTTAATCACTTATAACAGATAACTTCTATACTCCTATCACTTGGTTAAGCTTCAAGTTAACAATCAGTGCTTCATACCTCCTTGGTTATTGGTGGCATGAAAATTAAAGTTAAGTGATAATTGTAGTAGGATTACTTGTAGTCCTTCTACTCCTGCCTCACTACCCTTTTTATTTGATAACCCATAATAAATAGCTTTATGTCATATTTTCACCATGCTCATTTTCTCGAGTCATTTTGACCACAAAATCCACTAGCATTTGTACTTTTATTACTTTTCTTGGTTTGAATAATAAGACATATTTTGATAGTTCAATCAACTAGGCCACTAGATAACTTCCAAATCTAACTTTTGAAGAACTTACCAGGTCGGTTGGTTCATTTTAACCACACTTGGTGAGCTCAAAAATAGGGTTTTACCCTTTTTGATATGAATAGAAGAGTGTACACTAGCTTTTCTATCTTTTGATGCTAGAGTTTTGGTACTTGTAGGGATTTATTGACGAAGTAGATAGGTTTTTGATATCCTTATCTTCCCTTATCAGGTTTACACTAACCACTTCTTCTAATGCTACAAGGTACAAGTAGAAGGATTTCCATGGTCATGTTTTTGACAATATTGGAGGGGTAGATAAGTATCTTTTGAGCTCACTAAAAGCTTGTTCCCATTAATCATTCCATACAAAATTAACTTTTTAAAGTAATTTAAAGAAGGGAAAATGCTTGTCACCTAACTTGACATGAAATAAGTTAGGGTTGATAGGCACCCATTTAGCATTTATACCTCCCAAACATTCATTAGGTTCTTTAAGTCAATAATCACTTGGCATTTTGTTGGGTTTGCTTTTATTCCTCACTTGATAAGCATGAAGCCCAAAAATTTGCTTGCTTGTACAATGAACGCATATTTTTTTAGATTCAGTCTCATCTTTCTCCATAGAATACCAAACATTTCATCTAGTTCATCCTAATGCTTTTCCATGCTCTCTGACTTGACCAACATATCATCCATATATACCTTTAAGTTTGTGTTGATTTATTCTAAGGACACCTTATTCATTATGCATTGATATGTTGCCTTAGCATTTTTTAGGCCAAATGTCATAACCTTGTAGCAAAAGACACCTTGATTGGTCACAAAGGCTATTTTTCCCTTATTATCTGGGCGCATCTTCAACTGATTGTACCTACAAAGTACATCTTCCAAACTCAAAACTTTGAAACCAGATGCATTGTCCACCAATTAGTCAATGTTAGGCATAGGATAAGAATCCTGAGGGTATGATTTGTTAAAGTTTGTAAAGTCCATGCACATATGCCATCCCTATTAGTTTTTTTTTTTGTTTACTAGCACCATATTTGCCAACCATGTTGTTTGAGATACCCCTTGAATAAAGCCACTGTCTAACAATTTTTGTACATCATTCTTAATCACTCATTGCCTTTCCATCCCAAAGTTCCTCTTCTTTTGTTGAATAGGTTTTGCATTTGGATCAAGCACTAACCTTTTATAGGCGATAGTTGGGTCAATTCTAGGCATGTCGGTCAATTTCCAAGTAAATACTTTAGCATGTTCTTTGAGTAGATTGACAATCATCTCCTTCTCATCTTGAGATAACTTTGTTCCTACCTTCATTGTCTATTCATCCTCCTAATCAAATAACTTTATTTCAATTAAATCAAACATCGGTTTAGGCCTTTGGTGATTTTCATCTCGAACATCCAATGTGGTTATCTCGACTAATTGACATTTTTCTTTAATTGGTTGATTGCTAATAGCCAATTTTGTTCCACCGATATTTCTTTCGACTTGTTCCTTCCCAAGATTGATCATTTAACTCTTTTGGGAAATTTTTTGATATACTTTCACTTGTCCTATTCATACCAAGGTTGGAAATTTCATCGATAGATGTGACATAGACACCACGACTATCAATTGGTTCAAAGACATCTAGCACAAAATTACATCATAAGTATTATTGTGTACTCCCACAAATAAAAAGCCAACCTTAATGTTCCATACCTACAGAGATGATATAACTTTTATTCCAAAAGTTATTATCCCTTCTACTAGTACTTGTTTTCCTAAAAAAACCAATTAACTTACTATTATAAAGCTTGTAAATATGGCACAATATATTTAGTGCTTTACCAATATGAGAATAAAGTATATAAGTAAAACTTCCCTGATCTACCAATATCATTTTTACCAGGAAATTGTGAATAAATGCAATGATGACCATTGGATCATTAAGCTCCCTATTAATGCCATTAAATTCTTCTTCAATAAAGGATATGATCTTGTACTTCTCTCTTTTCTTTTTGGACTCCACATTCATGATCTATTAGACATGGTGTTTTTTTTTTTTTTTTTGCATTCTTGTAAACCATTGCCATTATTTCAAATTGTTCCAACAATTAGGATTTCAATCTTGATAGTCTCCTTTCCTTCCCTCTGGGGCAAGCTTTTCCATTCCTTTTCGATCTACTGTGTTTCATGTGATTGGTACTTTTTATACTTTGACAAGTGTCCCATTTGAATTAACTGTTCAATTTCATCCTTTAACATGATATAGTTTTTAGTTTCATGGCCATAGTCCCTTTAGAACTTATAATACTTACTTTTATAGTTGCAAGGAACTTTTGCTTCTTATATGGTGGGAACTTCATTAATCCTACTGCTCATACATTATTGATTATGGCACTAATCTAAGAGCTCAAAGGCTCATAGTTGTTAAAGCTCTCTATAGAGGATGCTTAATGTGTCTCCCTTCTTTTTGCGAATGATTGATTTTCCTACCCTGGAGATCTTTCTCCTATCCTTCTAGTTGTCTCCATCTTCTCAACATTAATGTATTTCTCCAATCAAACTAAGAGTTTTGCAAAAGACATTGCTAAATATTTAGTTAGTGATAAAGAAAAATGATTGGAATGTAATTTTAAGATAAACTATTAAACTATAACACCTTCATTTAGATCTACAATTTCTAACTCTGAACTATTAAAGCCCACTAAATATTCTTTAAGCATCTCACATTTTCCTTGTTGGAAGTTCAGTAAAACCTTCATCTTTTTTAGTGCTCGACTTGTGGTGAAGTGTGCGCTAAACACGTCTAACAACTATGTGAACTGGGATATTAATTGCTTTGGCAAAGTGTTGAACTAACACAAATCGACCTTCTTAAGTGTGATGGAGAATGCTAGGCACATATTGGCTTTCAGGGCACCTGATAAGAGAATAGATGCTAAGAGCTCCTCTAAGTGTTGTAGGTTGTTCATTCCAACATAAGCTTCTAAATGGGTCAGAAGTTAGAAAATAGTTGGTATTGGGGTATTCATGATATGGTTCATGAATAGGTGGGAATCTTCTGGAATGTTTGATATGGTGGCTTTAGTTGAATAGGAGAAACTTGAATTCAATGGATCATAAGACTTGTGAGTCAAAGTCCTTGTTGTCAAGATTTGGCAGTATAAATGGGTTGTTGGCTGGCAAAAGCATGATGTGGAGATGGACCACCTTGGCTAACAATCAAGGGTAGTAGACCAGTATAGCTAGTTCCAATGACTGATTATGAACACCGGGAGTGGTGGGAATATCGATAGGTTTATATTTGGTGGCTTAAGGAACTTTGTGTTTAAGAGGTTGTCTTTGGTTGTTTTGTGAGTTTTTGATTGGTATATAGTGTTGTAGGCTTTTATCTTGCAACAATTGCATAGGTGTAGGAGAAGATCATTGTAATGGTCAGTGATAAGGATTTTATAATTAGTTTAACTTGAGTGCAAATGGCAGACCTATTCTACTAAAGTGTCTTACTCTAGCCCCATATCCATCTGACATGCTTCCATATGCAATTGTTATAAATAATCTCCCCCTTGAGTTGGCAGATTTTTAGCCACCAAGGATTGGCACTAGAACTCAGTGTCTAGGTTCTTGTTGACCTCTTTTTCCTCATTTTAGGCCCAATGGTCTCAATTCTTATGGTTGTAGTTGTAATGGTGGGTGTTGGTGGTGGGTTGGTTCGATGGGATTGGTCATGATGGGAAGGGGTGTGGTGGTAGTCGTCATGGAGGGTGGATCTTGCTATTGAATGGCTTATTTAGGTGGCTAAGGATGGCTTTCTAGTGAAAGAGGTGTTAATTGGGGGGTTTTTTGGGTTCAAACTTTTCAAAGAACAATGAGAGGAAAGCCACAGATAACATCAGTGATAAGTTCCTCACCAATAATGGTGGTGCCAATGGCTTACATAAAGAGAAAAGCACTAGTGACAATGGCTGGAAGACACTCTAATGCTTAAATTAGTTTGGAAAATGGGGTAGGCTTAAAACTTATAATATGTCCTAAGTTTTGACTATACTTAGTGTCTTTATATAGCCATGTAACCAAGGATAAAATAGTTTAAAGGTTGATGAGATTGTATGGCTGGTGGTTTATGGGATGACTACATGGCAGATGGTACAATACTATATAGGTCTAACAATAATGATGGTTGGAGATGAAGGTAGTACTATACTAGTATTAGAGTGTGTTAGACTGTTTGTATAGAGGTGGAACATATATAGGCAATCACCCTTAGATGGTGTGAGCCAGGGGCAATAGGAGGACAATAGTTAGGCAGAGGGTGATCGCTAGGCATGTATAAGGAAAAAGGCAATCGATTGAATGGCAAGAGGGGTTGGCAGAATTTCTAGTACTATCACTTTTAATTTTGTGATCTTTTCATATAAGGTTTAATTTTTTTTATAGCATGATAGAATTTATTTTTAAAAAATTTCTTACAAGTTTGATTGTTGTTAGTGACAATTTTTTTTGTACTTTTACCTATAAAATCTTTATAAAATTGTAATATTTTATGAAACAATTGTACAAATTATAAAAAAAAAATCAAAAGTTACAAGTTTTCATAAAAACTTACAAATAAGAAAGAGTGATTTTTTTTTGATTGAAAAGGGCTATAATGCCTAAGAAAAAGAAAATAAATTACACTTGAATCCTACGATGGGTAAAAACCCCAGAAGCATCATGTATCAAAAGAGGACCAAGCCTCATAGGAGGGGTATCATAGAAAAATAAATCAACTTTATGAGAAAGAGAAAGAGATACCATTCAATCGACAGCTACTAAGATACCATTCAATTGGCAGATACATTGCCCTCTTTACTTTGCAGTTTAGAGTTTCAAGGAGGCATAAAGAGTCAACCTAAAGTAAGATTTGTTTAAAACTTTTCTGCCAAGCAAGCTTTAAACCAAGATTGCATGAAGAACCTTCAAGTCAATTACCTTTCTCATTTCTTATTAATCCTCCACACCTAGCCAAACTTGGGTTATTTTTTGAAACACCATCAGTATTAAATTTTACCTATCGATCAAAAGATGGGTTCCAACCTACAAGAATAGTAAAGTAAGAAGAAAAATTTTGAATAGGCTTAGAAACTCTCTCAGCAAGAATAATACCATCCACATAATTCATGATTAAAGCCTTTGGATTTTAAGGGAATTAAAAATTCTCTTGAAAAATAGAATAGTTTTTCCATCTCCAAAGAGACCATATAGCTACACTCTAAATCACCTACCACCTGATATCAATATTTTGCCCCAGATCAAGAGAAAGTTCTTAGAGGTCCAATCTTTCATATTTCAAGAGAAAAATAAATTTATATATCTTGCTTGTAACAAAGAGAACCACAACAACTTTGCAACTTTGTGATCCTATAGAGCATGCAAAATATCCTTTAGAATATTATGATAGTAGTGGCAATAAAGGCTTCCCAATCCTCTATGGCATCTTATAGCATTAGTTAAAAGATTATTGTTGCACACTAACCAAATTGAAACTCTTATTTGCTCATGTCATTGCTACCTCCAAGCCATTTTCCAATTAAAAGAGTTATTATTGGAAGGATAAGATTTGATAATAAAATAAGTGCTACAAATAGAAAACTCCTTATTATGGCTATACTGCCACTTAAGGACATTTGGGTCACACTCTGAAGTAGGTAGGCTTATAACATGTAGAATCATAGTAATATTGGAAGGAAGCCAAACATCAAGGACAATTTAGTTTTGTGAGCCATTATTAGTGATATAATCTATTACTTTATGATTCAACTAATCAATATGAATAGGATTAACAACTAAATCCTTTTAAAAATACTATCAATAATCCATCTATCTACCTAAAAGATACTAGAATTGCCATCCCATATACTTCTCCTTTAACCATCCACCTTATAATGCCAAATCTTTCCTATGACCTTCCAAAGCATAGAATTTGAATTTTTCACCTTAATATTATAAATACAATTATAATTCCTCCTATACTTTCTTTGAAGAACTTGAACCCACAAGTCATTAGGGTGAGAATGCAGCTTCCAAGTGAGCTTAATAAGACAAGCTTTATTCATACTTCTTAACTTTTTGAAACCCAACCCTTTATACTCCTTAGGTTGGCACATACAGTCCCAAGAAATAGTATGCATTTTCTTTCTTGGAATATCATGGCCCCAAACAAAAGCCCTATGATAATGCTCATTATCTTGAATAATTTTAGCTAGAATAGTTGTAACTTGCATTGTATATATGGGAAGAGCTTCAATAATAGATTTTGCTAAAGCCATTTTGCCTGCCATAGAGAGACAGTTTGTTTGCCAACCAGTAAGTTTATCTTGAAACTTTTTAATAATATGGCTAAAAATACCTTGATTAATCTTCCTATAAATTAAAGGAATACCAAGATACATCCTAAGATCGGTAGTATTCACAAAGCCTACTTTATTCATAATTTTATTTCACAAATCAATGGAAATATTTTGTGAAAAGAAAATACTAGATTTCAAGATATTCACCTTCTAGCTGGACATAGAACAAAACTTTTGAAGACAATCCATCATGATATCAATTTGTTTCTCTAATGCTTCTCTAAATAAAATTAAGTTGTCAACAAACATTAAATGAAAGATATTAAGCCTATTTCTACTAGTTTTCATAGGGATCCAAGAATTATGATCAACAACATTATAAATAATGTGTGATAATTTATCCATACAAATGACAAAGAGATGTGGAAAAATAGGATCACCTTGACAAATTCCTCTAGAAGGCAGGAAGGATTCCATTTTGTTCATATTCCACAGAACACTTATAATCAAATGGACAAATTTCACACTAATATTTATCTCTTCCAGCACATCTTTAACAAAATCTTAGCTATGATAATCTTAAGCATTCTCTAAGTCCACTTTAATTGCAAAAAAGCCTTTCTTATCTCTCATTTTTCTCATAGAATGAATAATCTCTTATGCATTTATAATGTTGTCCTAGATACATCTATTAGGAACAAAACTTGCTTGAAGGGGAGAAACAATCAAAGAAAGCAAAGGTTTAAGCCTATTCACCATAACTTTTGAGATGTATCTATAAATAACACTGCATAAGGAGATTGGATGAAACTGATTCACAAGTTCTAGCTTATCTAGCTTAGGGATCAAAACCATAAGAATTTTATTAATAACCTAAAGATTTCTACCATTAAAAGCTTCTTGCACCATCTTAAAAATATTAGAATCCACAATATCCCAATTGTTTTGAAAGAAAAAAAATAGATAACCATCCTCTCTTGGAGCCTTAGTACCTCCAACATCAAACATAGCTACCCGGACTTCCCCAAAGTTGATAGGTTACATAATGTAGTTATTTTGTTGATCATTAAACTTTGGGAAATTCCTTCTAGATAAATAAATATATCTAGGAGATCGCTCTAAGGAAAACAAATCCTTATATAAATTAGTAATCATAGTAGGAAAGTCTTTTAGATAGTCAACTCAATTTCCATTAGAATTATGCAACATATGGATTTTATTATGATTTCTTCTGGTAATTGTTTTAATAGGGTAATATTCGATCACCTTGAATAAGTCACTTTGTATGAGATTTATGATGCCAAAAAAATCTCTTCTTGGTAAGGAGTACAAGTTAAATCATTTTAAAGCTTCCTCTTAAGATCCAAAAGATAAGGATTAAAAGATTTTTCCTGAGCCTTTTGGATTCCTCCAATTTTGGCAAGTAGTTTGTTTTTTCTTTTCTTGATGAGCCCAAAAACATTAATATTCTAATCCTTTAACATATAGGTGAGTTGAGAAATAGCATCTATAACATCCATACTATTGGTTCACATATTTTGAAGAAAATTATTAAAACCATAGTGCATAAACCAAGTAACTTTAAAATGAAAAGGATGGTCTATGATGTGATCTCTCATAGAGATGCCTATGGATCTATCTTCAATTCAACTCAATTCAACACCTAAATTAAAAAGGAAAAAGGAATGATATTAACGCTACACTTTAGAGAGGTAGAAGAAAAGTGATAAGTGATAAAATTAACGCCACAAAAAGCAAGTTTTTTTGATAAGCCTTCAAGTTCTAGTAAGAACCTTAGGAGAGCACTAGCTGAAAGAAGAACATTTCTATTTCATATATTTATCAAATTTAAATGGTGAGAGAAATATGCCTTCCCTTGTAGCAATTAGACTTACTAACAGGCTGGATTAAAGTCCCACACAAGACTAATCAAATAAATAAATCTAGACTAATATAAAGCCAACACATCAACCACAAAATACTCCAAAGGTAGCATCAAACAACCCACCAAAGCAACCAAAATATTAGTCCTAAATCAGCCACCAAAGTATAAAAATAAGAATGGATCAAACAGCCCTGAAATAATACTAAAAAGGTTTCAAAGGTGACCTATAAAATAAGACCAAATAATAGCCTAATACATGCTAAAATATAAACTAAAATGACTAGCCATGTTGCTATCCAAATGGCCAGCATATGGCTGTCCCATAATGACGCTCAAATGGTGCTTAGGTGGATGGAAAAGCTTCGAAGCGAATGACTCTTGAACCTCCAAGTCCTAGCTCCTTATGTTAGATCCAAAATATGTGACAAAGCCCTTGGATTGCATCCCTCATCTTCTTTGCTTTGGTCTAGCCATGAGTCCACTTGGCACTTGCAAGGAGCTCCATGTTCTCATCACTCTTTCCCTCTTTAAAAAGATTTGACCTTGAATCAAAACCTCCATCAAAAGGGGAAAGGTTAGCAACTTTAAATGTAGTACTTATGTTAGAATCACCTAGATGATCTAATTTGTATTTATTATAATTTATTCTTGCCACCACTTGAAGAGGTCTATCTCTTCTTGGATGGAGCTTTGTCTTTTTTTTAGCCAGAAATTTTTCTTTACTTATGTGTAACCACACCCAACCATCTAGCATAAACACTAATTTCTTGCGGCCTTTATTGGCTTGTTAAGTGTATTGCTTCATTTTTGTTTTTTATGTTCTTCCTCATTTGCTCATGGAGTTGCTTTACTTGTTCAGCCTTTTTCTTTCCATCAAGACTAGCACGCTCCTCAATTGATAAAGGTAATAAATCCAAAAGAGTTAGTGGATTAAAACCATACATAATTTCAAAAGAAGAATGTTAAGTGGCCAAATGTATGCTCTTATTGTATGCAAACTCTGCATAAGGCAAACATTGCTCCTAATTTTTTAAGTTTTTTTTTTAAATGATAGGTTTCAACAACATAGATAAAGTTCTATTAACTACTTCGATTTGTCCATTAGTTTGAGGATAACAAGTGGTAGGAAACAACAAATTTGTCCTCAATTTACTTCAAAGGACTTTCCAGGAGTGGCTTAAGAACTTCACATGCCTATCTAAAATAATGGTCTTAGGCACTCCATGCAGCTTTATAACTTCTCTAAAGAACAAATTAGCCACATGTGTAGCACCATCAATTTTGTTACATGGAGTGAAGTGTGCCATTTTTGAGAATCTATCAACCATAACAAAAATTAAGTCTTTCCCCTTGTTGGACTATGGTAAACCAAGCACAAAATCCATGGAAATGTCCACCCAAGATTCACTAGGAATGGGGAATGGGGTATAAAGGCCATAAAGGCATGATTCTAGACTTAACTTCTTTATAAGTTATATAATTTCCATAAAGTTTTTCTACATCACGCTTCATGCCCAGCCAAAAGAAATACTCATGCAAGATAGAGAAAGTTTTATCAATGCCAAAATTTCCCATTAAACCCCCTATGTGCGCCTCTAACAAGCAAATCCCTCAAAGATCCCTTAGGCGCAATTTATTTTCTTTGAAAAGATAGCCATCTACTTGAAAATATTTCCCAAAAGCAACTTTCTCACAAGCATTGAACACACTAGCAAAGTCATGATTATCAATATACAATTCTTTAATATGTTTAAACCCTAACAATTTAGCTTGTATAATGGAGATGAGGGTATACCTGGGAGAAAGGGCAACAGCTACCACATTCTTGTTGTCTTGTTTGTATTAGATGGTCTAGGGAAATGTATCAATGAACTCCATCTATTTTGCATGCCTTTGGTTCATCTTCCCTTGACCCTTCAAGTGCTTCAAGGACTTATGGTCGATGTGGATGATAAATTCTTTTGGCCATAGATAATGCTGCCAAGTTTCCAATGCCCGAACCAATGTATAGAGGTCCTTATCATATGTTAGGTAGATGAGGGGTACTCCATTAAACTTTTCACTAAAGAATGCAATGAGATGCATTTCATGCATTAAAACAGCTTAATACCAAGTTTCAATGCATCACATTCAATCTCAAAAACTTTCAAAGAATCTGGAAGAGCAAGTAAAGGGGCTGAAGTTAATTTTTCTTTCAACAAATTAAAAGCTCTCTTATGTTCACTCTCCCACTTAAAACCTACATTATTTTTCACTAATTTGGTCAATAGGGCTACTATGGTGCTAAAGTCTCTCACAAACTGCCTATAGAAACTTGCTAACCTACAGAAACTCCTCACTTCACTCACAGTCCTAGGGGTTGGCCAATCTCTTATGACTTTCATTTTTTCCTCTTCTATCTCAATCCTATTGCCACTCACCACATGATCCAAGAAATTAATTTTTTCCAAGCAAAAGGAACATTTCTCAAAATTAGCATATAATTGCTCATCCTTCAAACATCATAAAACACATTTCAAATGTTCAACATGCTTATGTTTACTTTTACCATAAATAAGGATATCATCAAAATAAATAACAGTAAATTTTCTAATGAAAACACGTAATACATGGTTCATTAATCTCATAAATATGCTAGGGCCATTTATTAAACCAAAAGGCATAACCAACCACTTATATAAATCATGCTTAGTTTTAAATGTGGTTTTCCATTCATCACCTAACCTCATCCTAATTTGATGATAACCATGTTTCAAATCAATTTTAGAGAAAACACAAGAGTCATGCAGTTCATCTAACATGTCATCAAGCCTTGGGATAGCATGTCTATACTTTACAGTTATTTTGTTGATTAGCCTACAATCAACACACATTCTTCAAGCGTCATCCTTTTTAGGCACAAACAAAATCGGAACTGCACAAGGGCTTATACTCTTTCTAATGTAGCTTTTGACATAAGCTCCTCCACTTGCTTTTAAATCTCCTTGGCCTCTTTGAGATTTGTTCTATATGCTGGCCGGTTGGGAATGGAGGCTCTAGGAATGAAATTAATTTGGTGTTCAATCTCTCTTGATTGTAGCAAATTGTGGGGTACTTCCTTAGGGAATACCTCTTGATATTCTTACAAAATAAACTCAATGACACTAAGCAAATCATTAGTTTCATGTGTATCATTCAAAACAACTCCTTTATACACAAGAATTAGTGTAGGGTGATTACAATACAAAGCTTGCCAAACATCACTAGCCTTTGCAAAGACACTCCACTTCTTTTTTTTTTTCTTATTTTTCACTTTCTCTTAACTCTCTTTTACCACTATTTCTCTTTTTTTTTTCTTCATTCTCTTTTCCTTTATTTTTCTCTCTTATCATATGATCTTCTAAAATTTGCTTGGGTGTGAGAGGTACAAGAGTAATGGTTTTGTTATCCTTATTAAAGCTATAGCGGTTTAGGAAGCCATCATGGATGACTTACCAGTCAAATTGCCATGGCCTCCTAAGAAGTAAATAGGTAGCTTTTATTAGAACAATATCACACAACACCCATTCTTTCTACTGCCCTATAAAGAATGAAAATAGCATTTTTTTTGTTACCTTTACCTTCCCACTTTCATTCAAACATGGAAGCTTGTAAGAAGTGGTATGATCTAGGGTAGGCAAAGCTAATTTTTCAACCATGATTGTGCTAGTAACATTAGCACAACTTCTCCCCATCTACAATCACATCGTAGACTTTTCCTTGAACATGGCATCTAGTATGGAAAATGCTCCCCTTTTGCTCCTCATTTCCATCCTTAGTATTGGCATTCAAAGCTCTCCTCACAAGGCTTTCTTCACTACTTGAATTAGATTTCTCTTCCTCCTTCTCATGCTCACTAGTGGATTCCACCTCTCCAATGCCCTTCAATATTATGACTCTTTTATTAGGACATTCAAAAACATAATGGTTGTGATTTAAACACTTAAAACACTTGATGTTTCTTTGTTTTTGAGGCACCTCCAACTTGCCTTTGCATCTTGAATCTTCTACTTTGGCTTTGGATGAAGTTTTGGCTAGTGGCTTTTTGAAGGTCTTGAAGTCTTTTTGCTTTTATCTTTTATCCCAACTAGACTTTCAAGAGGAACTTGATTAATGAGTATACTTGGAAGAAGCTCTTTTCTTGATTTGTCTTTCCACCTTCATTGCCAAATGTACCATATCCTTAAGCTCCACATAGTGTTGTAACTCAACTACATTAGTAATATCACAGTTCAAACCATAGAGAAACCATGTCAAAGTAGCCTTTCTATCCTCTACTATATTTGTCCTTTTCATTGCCACCTCCATCTCTTTGTGATAGTCTTCAACACTTTTGGAACCATGATTGAGACTTTGAAGCTTTTGGTACAATTCTCTATAATAATGTGAAGAGACAAATCTTTTCCTTATAATGGTCTTCAACTCTTCCCATGTAGCCATAGGTCTTTCAAGACTTCTCATTCTATTTTGCACAAATTGATTCCACCAAATGATAGCATAATTTGTAAATTTTACAATCGCTAGTTTCACCTTCTTTTCTTCTGAATAGTTGTGACATTCAAAGATTAGCTTAACTTTCTTTTCTTATTCAAGGTAGGCTTCTGGATTATTTTTACCTTGAAAAGATGGAATTGTCATCTTAATATTTTGTAAGCCTGAATCCACCCTTTCTCTTCTTAGTCTTTCATATCTTCTTCCTATATTGCCTCTTTCACTTCTTTTGATATCATAATAGGAAGTGGATAGCCCCTTTTCTTTTCTTTCATCTCTCAAATCTCCCTCATTACTTCCATATTGGTCATGTGTTCTTCTAGCTCTTTCTTTCTTGAGAATGTTTATTATTTTGCATATTTGTGATTCTTTTTCCGAGGTCATCAAGTTTCACATTTACTTTCTCAAATTGTTGTTGCATTGCTCTTAGAGTGAACATAACTTCACTGAGTTGTGAACCATTATTTTCCATCTTTTGAGCAAACAAAATTCTACAAAACAAATATTAGGAAAATAATATAGACCTCACAAATTCATACTCTTACAAGTGTTTAGATCACTCCACTCATGTTTATTTACACAACTAGGTTTTTTCTCCCTCTATTGTGCTCACAACACCCTTAGCTTTTACCACTCTAGTCCTTTCCTTTAAGTCCTATAAGAACTAAAGATACAAAACTTAAAGTTTACAAAATATAGCACTTCAATATCACACAACGCTCAAATCACTAAATTGTGGCATGAACCAACAAGAATAAGAAGTAAGGGATAAACAAGAAAAGCATAAAGAATTGGAAGCAAAAAGAGAAATAGGTTTTGGCCAACCAAAAAATTTTAGAGTAAGCTAGAAAAATTTCAGGGGAAATCAATAAAAAATAAAGGAAATGATAACTAAATATAACTCAAATAGATTTCTAAGCTAGCAATTGATCATGCAATTTGACAAAAATATATTCAAGTTGAATACAATGTAAATTGACTCAAAGTAAACAACTATTTTAGCTTGAATGGAGCTCAAAAAATTGTAGAAAAATTTTCTTTTGTTAGAGAACACTTCTTCTTTTCGATAATTTTTCTTTAGCTCTTTCTTTTGTTTCTTTTTGTTTTTCTTTGCACTTGCTCTTTTCTTTCATTTTTACTCTTTCACACTTTTGTTTTGCTTTCAAACTTTTTTTCTTTTGTTTTTATTTTTCAACTACTCTTTTCTTTCTTTCTTTCTTTTGTTTTTCTGAACAAGTTGTTTGCTATTCGTAATTTTCAGCAATTAATTTTCACACATTTGAGCTACTATCCATAATTTAACTCATCCACAATTACCCTAAATTAACTTCTAATTAAATGTACTTAAAATGAAGATAATTTTGATAAAAAACACAATCATAAATCAGCTAGGACAATAGCCAAAATTATGGAGAAAATGACACAAACTTTTAACCACAATAGGGCAATAAAGGATAGCAAGCAAAACTTGATGTAAATGATAAGAAAATGGTACCAAACCATACTAAAATGAAGTATAATTCAGTCCCATACTAATTGACACACAAAAACAAAACAAAGGATATTCAAACGAATTATCAAACACTTGAAATGCAACAAAGACAAAAGTGAAAATTCTACAGAGTTTTTGGTAGAACCTTCAAGAAGACAGGCAAGGAAAATGAAATAGAAATGAAATAAAATAAGTAGAAAAATTTTACTCAAATAAAGCTAAGATCAAATACTTGGTGTGCACATAGATCACAAATTTTTTTTGCATAAAATTCAGGCAAAAACCAAGCAAATATTGAAGCAAAATTGAGGCAGATTAGCACTAAAAATTGATAACAAAATTGCAAGCCCTTGGATGGTAGACTGGGCAAGGAATGTAGAATAAAAATGTGCAATAAAATTCAGGAGAACACAACAAGGAAAATGAAGGAAAATGGAAGCATAAACAAGAGAAAAATGCAAAGATATTACTTGAATTAGAAGAGTCAAAGCTTTGATACCAAACTATTGTGATCTCCCATGGAGATGCTCACGGATCTATCTCCAATTCAACTTAATTTAGGACCAAAATTGAAAAGGAAAAAAATAATGATATTCACTCCACACTCTAGAGAGGTAAAAGGAGAGTGATAAGTGGTAAAATTGATGTCACAAAGAGCAAACTCTTTTATAAGTTTTCAAGTTTTAGTAAGAATCCTAGGAGAGCACTTGCTCAAAGGAAAACAATCCTATTTCACAAACTTATCAAATCTAAATGGTGAGGGAAACATGTCTTCCTTTGTTGCAATTAGACTCACTAATGGTTAGATTGAAGTTCCACACAAGCCCAATCAAATAAACATATAAGCTAGCCAAACAAATAAACAAGTCTAGACCAAAATAAGGCCAACACATCAGCCACAAAAATACTCCAAAGATAGCATTAAATAACCCACCAAACCAACCAAAATATTAGTCCTAAATTAGCCACCAAAGTATAAAAATAAAAAGGATCAAACAACACCAAAATAATGCCAAGAAGGTTTCAAAGGTGGCTTATAGAATAACATAAAATAATAGCCCAATACATGCTAAAAAATGAATCAAAATGATTAGCTATGTTGTTGCCCAAATGGTTGGTATATGGCTATCCTATTGATGCTCAAATGATCCTCAAGTGGATGGCAAAGAACCTCCAAGTCCTAGCTCCCAATGTGAGTTCCAAAATGTGTGATAAAGCCTTTGGATTGCATCTCTGATCTTCTTTACTTTGGCTCTAGTCACGAATCCACTTGGCACTTGCAAGGCTTCTTACTAATCCTTGGCTTTGGCCTTTATGTTCTTATCAGTCTGCCTTAGGATTACATTTTCCATACAAATTAACCATAATGAGGTGATCATCTAAAAACACCTAAGCCATAATTTTAACAAAAGTTTCACTAAATTTAAGCCTCCACTCAACATTGCAAAAAGCCTAATCAAGTTTATTAAAAAGGCGATTACAACCTTGACTATGTTGACCATTCTAAGTGAAATGACCCTTTTGAGACTCCACCTAAGCATATGACATTTATTGATTCTATCATTAAAAATATTTACACAATACCAATTAAAAGGAGCCCTACCTTTCTTCTCACTCGGGTCTCAAATATCATTAAGATCACTAGTAACTATTCATGGACCAACAATATTACTACCAATCTCAGTAAGAACTTGCCAAAGAGAGGCTTTCATATCATACAAAGGATTCGCATATACCATCATAAAGTACCAAGCCTTTTCACTACTAGAGTCAAAGTCCATGTGGATAAATTGAAAATTAGTTTGTAAAAGTGTAGTCATCACTTTTTGACTTTTCCAAGCAAGCCATATGCCACCAGACAAACCATTTCCTTTAATTACTTCCCATTTATCATACCCCAAAGTCTTCAGAATATGAACTCCTTAATTGCTCTAAATTCTAGTCTCTATCAGCACTAAGAAGTCAGGAAAATGATTGCCCAAAATAGTCTTGACATTGTTAATGAAACTTTTTTTTTTGCACCACTATAATTTCAAAGAAATAATTTATTAATCATAAAAACTACTACTAAAAGAAAACAAGCACTTAATAGATGCATTGGGAGACAATCATATCTTTAACATGATCAGTCATTTGATTGTCTTGGGTCTTATTAGCCTAGCCCTCAACCTTATCACACAAAGCAATAGTCTCCACCTCCATATCTAAATCAAGAGGTTTGGGATTAATCAAACTATCCCCACTTGGAAGGACAATATGTGACGTCTTTATTGGATGCATGATGGAACGGTTACTTGATTTTTAAGTCAAAGAAATGTGCATTAATTCGGTGTCATCCCCATAATTTCTCCTATCAAAATAGCCTATTTTCTCTATATGAAAGTTCTTAAGTGGAGACTTTGTATGAAACACATTCTTATCTTCTTTCTCTATAGAAACTTGAGGCCATGCACGTTTCGAGCTCACATTATGGGCTTTATTTTCAGCTATTTGCTTAGCCTTTTGTTTATCTTTTTCTTATGCATATGAAAATTAATTCTACCTCTGATTAGAACCTGTAACATGTTCTACAAAATTCTCATTAGCTAGCTCATCGCTGGTTATCAAATTTTCATGATTGCCTTCATCTTTTAAAATAACATATTTGGATCCCAATGATTTGTTTTGGACAAATTGATTATTATTTCCTGATTTATTTCTTCCCAAATCCTTATTCCACTGTTGACGCCTTGACTTTTGGGCCAACATCCACTCACCATAGACAAGGTTGGGCTTGGGTCAATGTTGGAACCACCAGCACCCACTGTTTGCTCCTCCTTTTGGACATCTATAGATTTTGGTTTATTGGCAATTTCAAGACAATTTTCTACATAATCCCCATATTTCCCACATTGTAAACAGATCATATGAATACTCTCATAATTTATGGTCAAGATCTTATCCTTAATGGAATATTTAGAAAACAGTGGCTTTGTGAGGTCTAATTCCACACACACCCTAGCATACTTTGCTTTAGATTGCACTAAGATTGTAGCACTAACCTTGATAATTTTACCCACCCTGTTACCTAACATATGAACGAGTTGGAAGTCTTGGAAGATAAATTCAAACTATGACTTTCTCAATATTTGCTTCCTTAGGATCAAAATTGGCATCCCATGGATGAATAGTAAGACAATAGTCATATAAGAACCATGGTTCACCAGTGAGAACATACTTATAATCTAAAAAAAAAAACACTAAAGTTAGCCATATAAACATCATTCTTCAGATCTGTTATATCCATGATGTCATCCTTTGCCTAAAATTGATAAAGTTTGGTCTCAAGAGCTCTATTTCTAATTTCCTTCCTAGCAATTTTATAATGAGAGTTTTCCTCAATCATTTGTTCATGAGTTTCTCTTCTTCTTTTGAAATAATAAAGGCTAGACAAGCCTTTACACTATCCTTCTCTTCTATGATTTCAAAATCACTAAAATTCTCTTCATCATCTTGTGTACCTTCTTTATCAACTTGCTTATAAGAAGAATCATCACTATCCACCCTATCATCCTTCCTTCCATTAGTACCTACTAGTTTTTCTTCATATGATAGTAACTTTACTCCCTGAGATTCTTCCTTATCATGAAGAAAATCTTCATTATAAACTATAGGTTCAGAATTATCGCCTGTGAAATCTCCTTTGACTCGTTTAGCTTTCTTTGTACTATGCAACAGGAGATTAGTTTCTTCCACAGTGTGTGCCACTACCCCAACTTTCATTCCCCCAGGATTTGTTAGATTATCAATTTCTTCCTAATTAGATTCCTTTGATTGAGTGCTTGATTGGTCAGAAATTAGTAAGAGAAAAAGTAGAGTAGAAAACAAATCAATTTATTAAAGGAATTTCCGTAGAAAGTGAATTTTATATTAATATGCATTGACAATTAAACAGTAGGTTGTTGCTTCGTGTTGCCTAATCTATCTTTCTTGTCCTAAATTCTTAATAGCAAAAATAATTATAAAAGTATCCAGCATTGTGTTTACTCTAAACATTGATAATTGATATTTCTTTTTCATAGAGAATTTTCTATCCTTAACCAAAAAAACAAATTCAAATTGTAAAATAAATTGATAAACATGAATATAAAGACATTATATAACTTAAAAGATCGGACCTATACTTCATTGTCAACTAGTTTGTTTTTTCCTTTTTTTTTTCTGGTGCAATTATAGTCAACTAGTTTAATCTATACTTTAACACTTTTAAAAAATGGAAAAAAAACCTAGTTTCTATAGAAAATAAGACAATAAAAAATGAGAATTTGACAAAGTTTTCCATGGATTCTTCCTTATCTTATCATGTTAGCTTGAGAGTTGAAGAAGCACAATTTCAACTTAATTAATTAAATTAGGTTTAAGCCCATATATATGATGGTTAGGTTTGCTTCCATTTCTTGCCTATATATACGTACTAACTTGTAGCTCGTGTATATGTTTACTTAGTTTTATTTAATAATAATTTATAATATGAATTTATATTATAAATGTTGATGTTGAATTTTGGTATCGAGCCAAACTCCGGCCAACGAGGGGAATTCTTTCAGGATCTCTAACTGTCAACTGGTTCAAACACAACAAATCAGTAAAATACACAAAAAGGAAGGGAAGAGCAGTAAGAGACACAAGATTTTTAACATGGTTCAGCTAAATTCAGATATCACCGGACCCTACATCCATAGTAGTGTATTATTCGGATAGTGTTTCTATAGAGTTTCATCATACAGGTTTTTCTCTCTATTTTGGCAAAGTTTCTACTTACATGAAAGATCTCTCCCTTTTTAGAAGGCTCCTTCCTCATATTTATGGAGGGGAGGAGGTTACAATGGTAATTTCATATATAGTAAATCTATTACATTAATATTTATAGTACAAGACAGAATAGACAGACAAAATCCTATTATTCGATTATTGCTGATTGTCTTGAGTAGGTGGGCCCGGCGTGTCTGTTGGATAAAGTGTGAATAGGTCTTCTGTCTAGCGAGCTCCTAGGTCACTGGTCATACTTTATCAGCCAGTTCATTCATTACGGGGACATACCCATCTTTGGGATAAAGAGGTTGAGGTCGAGCTCGCTTTGGCATGTGCAAGCCTGGGCTGAAGAGGTCGCTTTGCAACACAACCTAACAGTAGGGCGATCTAATCATTCTTTGAGTTGTTCTTTCTGCCACTCTTGGATTGCTCATAGGTCCATCCAAGATGAACTAATTTTCACATATAACAATAAATTGTAATGTATTTGAATATAAACAAATCATTATCATAATTATTATAAATGATTATATAATTGGCACAATAATATTCATGTCAATTATGAGGAAATATTATAATTCCTTTAATTTGAAAAAGTTATTACATTAATATTTTAAATAAGTTAAATTTATCATTTTAATTTTTTATCTATCCAAAAATATTTTCTTAATAAATGAATACTTAGATGAATTTATTTATAAATTATTTTATTTAAAAATTTAAATTAACTACTTCATATTAGAAAATTTAACTATGTAATTAATAAGAGTTCAAGCATGCTCTTAAACTAATTTTTTAGCTATATTTATATTTAGATGCCATAAATAATATATTCTTTTCAAGAAAATATACATTTACAAATATTTTTTCATAAAATTTTAGAAATATTTTAAATTAAAATTATGATAAGTACTCAAAATGATAAAAATTTCAAAAAAGAGAAATTATGAAATATCAAGTTTATATATTGTTATTGGCATTTTATGGATTGAGTGAAATGAGCCAGCAAAAGCCCAATGGACCAGACCAAGACAAGAAGTGTAACCCAATCTGGAGCAAGGTCACTAAAGACAGATAACAGATCACTCAGTGAGAGCTCGAAGCCTCCAACAGACTAAGACTAAAGTGAGCTCCCCCAGGTGTAATTGGGAATAGCTAATGTTTGGCAGGTAGTTTGAACACACTTCCAACTTGCAAATCAACTTCCAAAGTCCGACAATGATTTGTCCCACATTTAGTAACTGATGCCTAGCATTTATTGCCTAATGTAGTTGTAATCATAGTTTTACAATGATAAATTATAACTTGTTACCTTCCCGGCTCCTATAAATAGGAGGGGAGTCCATTATAATAGATATAAAAGAATACATGTGAAAGCCTACTAAAATAGAGATAGAATCATAGGTACTGTAACTCTGTCAAACTGAGCAGAGAAACAATCTCACAGTAAATACAATCATTGTGGACGTAGAGGCCATACTAGCTTTAGCTGAACCATGATAAAACCTTGTGTTTTCATTTTACTCTTCTTCTTCTTGCTCTTGCCGTTTCTCCATATTTTCATGTCTCATACAGTAATTTGGGTTCTAGAACCCTTGGTTGATCGATTACTAAAATTAACCATCAATATTTAGGCACGCACAGTGGGACCAGACTACTATTCCATTATTTCATCAACTAACCATGATGGTAAGAGGAAGAACAACTAGGAGCTCTAATGCCACTGTAAACTAGCCGAGTGGCCGTCAAGAGCAACAACAGAACATGTTAGAAGAAGGAAGTCCAATCCTAGCAAGCGCTTCTTCCATTTCCATAGAGACTAATGGTGTACAGGCATTGCATCAATGCCAGGAAGGGCTCAAAAACACAATTAGAAAACTTGTTGATGCCATTATAGCATTAACTCAAGTGTACACCCACGAAGTCCAAAAGACTGCCTGAAGCTACAACAGTAGGAAGAATAGACTGGAGGCCACCAAGAGAAGTGCAGGTTCAAGGAGAGAAGTCGGCAGGAGAAGGACCTTGACATGCAGACTCAATTCACTCCTCTAGTTTATGACCTAAGTTGTAAGATCACTGAGATTGTGATCACGATAGAAGTAGATGACCTAGGAGCTCATATTACACTAAAGGCTTGAACATAGGTCATGATAGCATTAGAGGTCATCAGTCTAAAATGCAAAATTTGGTAGTGGAAGAGTTATTATAGAGGGTCTAACAATTGGAGAAATGACCCTTAACTCAGGATCAGTCAGGTCGCTATGAGGAGAGGACCCCATTCTTTAAGGAAATTGAGATAAAACCTTTTCCTCACCAGTTCAAAGTCCCTACTATCCCATCATATGATGGGAAAAGTGATCCTTATGACCACTTGGATGCCTTTAACATCCAAATGGATCTCCAGACAACTAACCCCTTGTTCAAGTGCCGTATTTTTCTAGCTACTCTTAGAGATGTGCCCAGGGTATGGTTCAAGAACCTTCCAACTTGCAACGTTAGAAACTAGGAGGAGTGCCAAAAGAAAATCATTGACCAATATAGAGCTTTGAGGAGATAGTTCGTGCTGTCTTGTCACCTCACTATAATTTTTTAGTGGAGAGATGAGCTGTTGAAGGAGTATATCACTAGATTCTACAGTGAGGTGAATAATATAGACAACCCTTCAGATGATAGCATTTTAACAACAATCTCAGTAAGTCTTCGTAAAGATGAAAAATTATACGAGAGTATTTACAAATCTCTGGTAAGAGATCTGGGAGAATTTTACGAGTGAGCCACAAAAGAGGTCAGATAGGAGAAAAACTTTAGTTAATCGAAACTTGGACAGAAAAACAAGACAGGTAGCTCCACCTTCAATCAGAATAAGAAAGGGAGCAACTGCAGAAATGGAAAAATGCGTCAGAATGTTAGCATCAAAATTCAACTAGCTAAGAAAGCAAGGAGGGAGCGACCTGAACCTTAAGATTACTATGATAATTACAATATCCTATCTGACACCTTAGACAACATATTTGCCATAGAAAAGCATGAGAGTATTTCAGGGCATCCTAGGCCCTTGAAAACCCCACATAAGTATAAAGACGCTAGTAGGTTTTACGCCTACCACAATGATATTGGGCACAACACCTCAGAATGTAGGCCACTCAAGGATGTAATCGAGGCTCTAATCAGAAGAGGTCATTTGGGAGATTATGTGGTGCGACTTGTAGGGCAACAACCTCAGCAATCCCAATCATCAGCCAGGCCAAACAAGAGCAACCGGTTGTGGTAAGGACTATCTACACCATCCATGGTAGACTGCACGTTAACTTTGCATGGGTCACATAAGCATTATGTGCGAAGTGCAAGCTATGTCTTATTCGTAGATTGTGAGTTAGAAAGACCCACTAAGAGAGCTAAGACTACTTCTAAATGCATCATTTTTGTAGACGATGATGCATGGGGAGTCTAATCACCCTACAATGATGTTCTCGTCATACAGGCAAAGGTTAGCAACATCGAAATATGGAGAATTATGCTGAACACCGAAAGTTTAGTAAACATTATGTACAAAAAGTGCTTTGAACAAATAGGGTTGAATGAAAGCCACATGAAGCCTTCGCTTGAAGCTCTTTTTGGTTTTACCAGAGATGTTATCTTTCTAGTAGGACAAGTCAGGCTCCCTCTCACCTTAGGGGACCAAAATTGTTGAGCCACAGTTTTAGCTGATTTCCTAATAATTGACTACCCCTCGACCTAGAATATAGTGTTAGGATGACCTGCAATGAATGAGCTAGATATGGTCATGTCCACTAGAACATTTATAATACGATTCCCAATCCCCAATGGAGTCGGGTGTGTGCAAGGAGAGCAGTACACCGCCCGACGATGCTATGAGGACACTGTTAAGATTGGGGAGAAAGGGAAGAGAGTTGATGTGGTCTCTAGTGAGGAATACCGAGCTCCAAGCATCACGAGAGTAAGTCATAATCTTGACCCCTATGACCTAGATGCAGAGAGGGAAATCAGACCTATCAAAAAGCTTGAAGAGGTACTGATCAGTGAGGTAGATAGTGAGAGATGCCTCAAGATACGAAAGAACTTACCCCATGATGTGAAAGCCTAGCTGGCCAATTTCCTGAAAATAAATTTGGATGTCTTTGCATGGAATCATGAAGATATGGCGGGGATTGACCCTAAGATTATGTTGAACAAGTTGAACATAGATCCCCTCCATAAACCAGTTCGCTAAAAGAGGAGACCATTGGCTGCGAAAGGTCTATAGCTCTTAAAGAAGAGGTAGACAAGCTTTTGGCAAACAAGTTCATTTGAGAAGCCTATTAACCAACCTGGGTAGTGAATCCTATTTTGGTAAAGAAGAAAAATAGGAAGTAGAAAACATGCATAGACTTCACCAACCTCAACAAAGCTTGTCCAAAGGACAGTTTCTTGTTACCCAGAATTGACCAGCTCATTGATGTAACAACTGGATATTAACTCCTCTGCTTTATGGATGCTTATTCAAGATACAATTAGATACCCATGGGGACCTAAGACAAAGAGCACACCTCATTCATTACAGATCGTAGACTTTATTGTTATAAGGTGATGCCCTTTAGACTGAAGAGGAGCGACGTACTAGCAGCTGGTCAATATGATGTTTAAAGAATAGATTGGGAAGAATATGGAGGTCTATGTGGATGATATGCTTGTAAAGTTTAGACATGTCATGGAGCATGTGAGGGACTTGGAAGAAATGTTTCAAATTCTAAGAAGGTACCGGATGAAGTTGAATCTGCTGAAGTGTGCATTTGGATTGTCTTTAGGAAAATTTCTCGGGTTTATGGTAAGTAGCAGGGGGATTGAAGTAAACCTGGAGAAAGTCAAGGCACTCATTGACATGAGGTCCCAAATTGGGGTCAAAGACGTACAAAGCCTAGCTGGTCGAGTTGCTGCACTTCACAAATTTATCTTCAAGGTAATTGATAAATGCAAGCCATTTTTCGATGTTCTACAAAAGGCTAAGTGATTCGAGTGGACTAAGGAGTGTAAAGCTACCTTCAAACACTCGAAGGAATACTTGGGCCGAGCTCTACTATTATCCAAACCACAAGAAGGTGAGAATCTCATTCTTTACCTGGAAGAGTCCCAACATGCTATTAGCGTAGCCCTTGTCTGGGATGAAAATGGGACCCAACTCCCAGTTTATTATGTGAGTAAAAGGTTGGTAAATGTAGAGGAGAACTACATGCCAATGGAGAAGCTCACCTATTGTCTCGTGATCACTTCTAAGAAGCTACGACCTTACTTCCAAGCGCATACCATCGAGGTGTTCATTCAATTCCCACTGAGACAAGCTTTACAAAAAATTGACATCTCAGGTCGTCTACTTAAGTGGGCTGTCAAGCTTGCCCAATTTGATATTCAATACAAACCAAGGTTAGCAATCAAGGGGCAAGCATTAGCGAACTTCATTACAGAGTTCACTGGGCCAATAGAGAATGAAGTGGAGACTCCGAAAGGTCCATGGTGGGAACTTTTCATAGATGGGTCCTCCTACAAGCAAAAAGAAGGGTAGGCCCAGAGGGACACAAAATCCTCTATACACTATGATTTGAATTTCAAGCCACCAACAACGAGGCAGAATACGAGGCACTGCTCACAAGACTTTGTTTAGTAAGAGAGGTACGAGTTAAGAATCTGAGGATCTTTAGTGACTCTCAACTCATTGTTTGTTACATTAATAACAAAATATTTTACTCATTTAATTGTCTTCTCACTAAGCTTTTTAAGGTCCAAACTTACTTATTTCAACTATGTTATTACATGTTCATGGTGTGGTGTCAATTGGGATTATTATAGAAAATACTGTAGTATTTGGCCTTTTGAGTAGTTTCTATATTTTAGTTATAACTTAAGTTACAATTGTCCAATTAATGTGATTCTTATCTTGTAAGAAAGATAAGACATAGATCTATAATTTCATGAAGACCTGAAAGGCTGAATCTTACAATTGGATATCTAAAATTGGAGCTCAAATTAAAATCAGAATACTATCTTAGTTCTGTCTCATACAGCTCGACCTTTGAGCACTCATTAGGCAATATCTAGAGTTGTAGAAGTCCAAATGATGTCAAAATAAGCCCAAATGGAAGTTAAGACACAAGGATACAATTCTTATGAAGACTTCCAAACCTAAATACATCATTTTAGGCGTGCAAATTGAGCTACAAAACAGAGGCAAAATACTGACGAGATGGGCCTCTGCAAAATTTGATTTTTAGGCCCCAATTGACATGAAACTTGAGCCCAATGACTATCCCTTGCACCAGCTCTACACTCAACCAGTTGTAAGTCAGTAAAAAATCCAAAGAAGTAGTTTACAATGGCATAATTTACATAAAAAGAGTAGCAGTAGAAGATGGCAGCAAGCAACCAGCCCTTCATGATTACTCCTACTCCACCAACCAGCATCTAGCTTCTTTTTCCTGGTTAAGCAATCTTCAGTTTTAGTTTTTTAGAGAGTTTTTATAAAGTTTTAGAGAGAGTTTTAGAGAGTGAGTAGTAGGTTTTGTTCTTCTTTTCTCTGTAATTTTGTGTCTTCCATGGAAGGCTGAACATTTTGTAATCAATCCAAAGGATTTACAACTTGAAGATTAATGTTGAGATCTTGCTTCCACTTTGCAATTCAATTATTTGTCATTTTTTCTCCTTTCCTCTCTGTTTTGTTGAGAATTTTGAATTGAATGGCTTCATTTGAATTGAATGTTAATATGATTATTGCTTAATAATCACTTGTAGAAAGAGGATGGTAGAAACTAAGCAATGCATTGAGCATTTGATGGACTGTTTACTTGGCCGAGTTCTAATTTCTTAGGGTGGTTTTGGCTTAATTGAATACTTAATCTGTTTAACCTTAATCAATCAAATGCTAAATGCTTATGTAGTAAAGGACTCATTAATCATTTCAAGGCTTCTTGCTATGATTTAAGGCTAGAAATATAATTAATAATTGACTAAATATTTAGTGATCAAGGATACATTAATCTTAAGTTTAGTTGATTCCCTTGGGCTGATTGTTTTCTTGTTCTTATTTACATTTCTACATTGTTGTTTGTTGTTAGAATAGTTACTGCCAATCCCCTCCTCCATTTTTATCTCTTAATATAATTGCTATTATTAGAATGATCCAAGGGCTCAACCCAGTGTTATCTTATATTACAAGTAGTAGGGTAGATCGATTATAAATTTTCTAATTTTGATTGGATTCGGCAACCATCGCACATAAAGGGTAAGTACCAGGAAAAGGGATCGAAAATGGCTACTTACCTCCAGAAAGTTTGGGAATTACTTAATAATTTCTAGAAGCATGAGATTAGTTAAGTCTTATAAGCTTAAAATATCCATGCTAATGCTTTAGGTCCCTTGGCTGCAACCAAGGAGGTGGATTTCTTGGGTGCAATCCTGGTGGAAACTCTTCCGTCACCAAGCATCAAGCAAAAAGATATCCTAATAGCAACTGTTGTGGCCCAGAACTCATGGATAAGCCCAATCCTGAAATATCTATAAGATGGCGAGCTCCCAGAAAATAAGTTAAAAGCACATCGAATGTGAGCTCAAGCTACTAGGTACTGCATTATTGATAACATGCTTTGTAAAAGGGTTTTTTAGCTCCGATCCTCAGATGTATCGACGACCCTGACTGTGACATTGAAGATATTCATGTTGGGTATTGTGGAAACCATGTCAGGGGGCTATTTATAGCTCAAAAAGCACTTTGATAAGGTTTCTTCTGGCCAACCATGAAAAAGGACGCAATTAGCCTCATTAAACGGTGTTGTAAATGTCAAAGGTTCTCTAAAGTTCCCTGAGCTAGTCCAGCGAGTCTTCAACAAATGGTCAGCGCTTGGCCCTTCATGATATGGGGCATTAATATGATCAGACCTCTCCCTATAGGCCATGGAATCTACAAGCACGCAATGGTTACCGTCGACTAGCATGTGGGTTGAAGCGAAGGAATTAGCTGAAATCTCCTCTTCCAAGATTGAAAAATTTGTTTGGAGCAATATCACTTGCTAGTTTAGAGTTCCTCAGTAGATCGTAATGGACAACGGGACTTAAATCACCAGTGAGCAATTCATCAATTTCTATAGTGATCTAAGAATTGAAAAGAGTTTCTTAGCAATAGACCATCCTCTGGCTAACGGACAAGTCGAGGCTGTGAACAAGGTTATCAAGCAGATCCTGAAAACAAAACTAGAGGCTAGCAAGGAAGCATGGGTAGACAAGTAGCCGAAAGCACAGGAGAGACTCCCTTCTCGATGGTTTATGGATTTAAAGCAATCATACCAACAGAATATGAAGTAACTTCTCACTAGAGAGTAACTTTCAATCCAAAGGAAAATGATCAACTGCTCGCTGCAAGTCTTGACCTCGTTGAAGAACCTAGAGACATGGCTTGCCTTAGAATCGTAACTTATTAGGAGTGGATTAAGAGATATTATAATAAAAAGATCTAAGTTCAAAGCTATACAGCAGGTGACCTTGTACTGTGACTTATCCTACCTAGAGCTCATAAGCCCAGTGAAGGTACCTTGGGTCTAAATTGGGAAGGTCCGTACATAGTAAAAAAGAATTTGGGTAACAGATGATATCACTTAACTAGCATACATGGGGCTGAATTCTCTCAAGCATAGAATGCTGAGCATCTCTATCTGTATTATCAATAAGAGCGAACTTGGCTTCACAATTTTGTATTATTGTTTAAACTTGAATAAAGATGTCCAAAATTCTTTTTCAATTGTGATTACTAAGGATCTCCCAATGTATTCCTTGTCTAAAGTGAACTGGCCACAGAATTAGTCCTTCCTTATGCTTAGGGAAAAGCTAAAGCTTAGATAATATCTTGCCTAGTCATCTTGTAAAGTCATGAAGCTTGTTAATTTGTTGATTCATATTAGCAATATAAGGACTACCTAGAATAACAAGCCACGATTTAATAATTTCTATGTTCGGCCCATTGATTATTTAGCTCGATGAAGTAATTGCCCGTAAATTGCCAATCAAGCATTAGTAGTTTAGCTTTGCACCTTAAAATGCCTCTTATCAGCTTAGTGTCTAAGTGCAAAGTCACCATTTGCTAACAAGACGTCCAAATATTAGAAGAGCTCGAAAGGTAAACCAATTAGTGCACACAAAGAAGACAAAGATAAGCAAATCACATGGAAATATACAAAGATGCTTTAACTACATTCAAATTGTTAGTAAGATGTATCTATAGCATTTAAAATAAAATTGAGATAAAAGGTGAGATAATGCAATTTAAGAGGAGGCTAAAAGATCATATGGGTCCTAAGTAGCTGAGGAGTCCATAGTAGGTGTAGACGGATTCCCCATCACTTATTCTTTAGGACCTACTATAGCTGCTTCTTGTATCAACGAGCTGCTTTTAACTTGGTCATTATCTCAAACAGGAAGATCACCAATAGTTTCAGCACCGAGAGCTGAGGCTGCCTTCATATCTCTAATAAAGCCCTAAATGATCGCTTAAATTTGTCTACTAAAGAACAAGAAATCAAAGTCCAGATGCTTCACCACAATGTGTGCATAAAGTCGTCAATAGTTTTAGTGATTGCAGCTTCTTTAGCTTAAGTCACCATGGCTGATGTCTCCCCTTTGACCCTAGTAATCTCGTTCTCAACTTAGGCAACCCTCTCAATAGCTCGCTTGGCCTCCTCTTTAGCTCGTGCTACCTTTTCCTCGACATGAGCTACCCCCTCCCAAGTAGCTTGTGTTTGCCTCTCGAAGACCATAGCTCCCCTTACCAAAATTACTATCTCCTCTATCTTTTGTCTCAACTTATTAAAAGTCCTGTGAAGTATTGAGGATAAGCTAGTTGTCTTATAAGCCAAGGTTTTTTCAGCCTCCTTCCTCACAACATCAACATTTTCTAGTCTTTTTCTTAGCTCTGCTGCCTTATTGGTCACTGCTACTAGGCTATCCTCGAGCTTACCTTGCTCCACCTCCCAGCTTATGATCTCATCCCTCAGCTTTATCATCTCCAGCACCCCCTTGGAAAGGACCCCAAGAAGTTAGGATGCATGCTAAAACAAAAAAAAATGAAGAAGTGCAATATCGACTAGCAGGCAGTGGCAAGCTAGTATACCCACCAAGGTGTTACCTCATATCCCTTCGTCCTCCAGAGACTTCATATGATACCCCAGGATCTGGTCCACATTTCTGTCAAGAACGTTATAAAATGCCAAGGTCTTGGGTCCCAAGCCTTCAAAAAGGTCCTCCAGAATGTCCTCGGATTCCTTCTTTGGCCCAATGGTGATCCCTTTCCCCTTGTCAGTCCTTTGTCTTTTAGGAAGACGCTCGGCTGGAACTTCTTCTTTGTGATCTAGAGACCTCGGTACTCTTTCCTCAACCTCAAGTGCCCTTAATTACGAAACAAAGATTGGGGCAAGCAAGGTCTCCTTCGTGATCACCAAGAAGGAAGGGTAGCCAGTGTGAGCAAGAACTGGAGCGATAGTATAGAAGGAAGGGCAGCCAGTGTGAACAGAAGCTAGAGTGGCAGCAAAGGAGGAAGGATGACCAACTTAAGTAGAAGCGGGAGTGGTAGTACACCTCAACCTCACTAAAGGAGAAGGCATGATGAGATTAACTCCCCCTATATCACTTTGCTCCTTGAAGTCCATTGGAGTGATCTCTTTAACACCTCGTGCTTCGATGTCCAATGAGCTATGAAAAAGCTCAGTACCAAGGGCAGGAGAGAGCTCATATGCTCGTAGAATCTCTTTGTCAAATTTTAGATAGTTCTAAAAACTGATCAAGCACTATAGTCTCCTACTCCATCGACTCTGACCTATCCTTCCTAGCTCTATCTACAAAAAGCACAACAAAGATTAACTCGAAATAAGGCAAAAGTGAAATCAAACTGTGTGCTCTCAGCTCACTTACCAGGATTCAAAACAAAATTAAAGTTTTAAAGATGACACAAGGATGGGCAAGAGATGCAAAACCAACGGGTATTGTAACACCTTGTGTTAGATTTCCCCTTGGCATCCTCTTGAGGCAGAATTTTTTTGTATTTAGATGAACGGGCTGAAAGATAATAAATACCTATTCACTGTCCAATACTCTTAATACTATAGAGGTGGCTAAAGACCTTGGTTGAGGGGGTGGAAGACCATTTCTTAGATACACAAAGGCTAAAGAAATCAGACTCGAATATGCATTCGAAGTCAGCTGGATAGGGGAAAAGTTTTAACTCATTTAAAAAATCAATTATGAAGGGGCCAACTGGGAGCCTAAATCTAACACCAAGGTGTTGGATGCTGATCGCTATAAATTTTTTAGGAGGATAAGCGGCATGATCGCTACAAGAAGGTGCTAGCACATGGCATCCCTTTAGAAAAAAGTACACTTCAGCTATCTCTTCTAACTTTTTGAGCTTGACTATTGAAGGATGATGTATGAAAGGGGAACATGTTGCAGAGCCCTCTGGCTCGGAGCAAGTTGTGAACCACCATAGGAGATTGTGCCCCCAATGACATAAAGTACTTCCCCACTCTCTTCGGACTCAATGTTTTCACTGACTATTAGGTGGTGGTGATATCTACGAGATGGAAACATCTACATAAAAAGAAGAAAAAAGAAATGATCAAGTTAGTAGATACAGATCGATCTTTAACTCTAAACAATTCATCCTAAAAGGAAGGTCGTTATTGCCTTAAGTCATCTAGACCCAAACTCAAAAAGTACAAGGAGGGTTTTAACTATTGGGCCAATGAAGCCAGGAAACCAGTTGAAAATTCTGCTGCCGCTAGAAACCCTAACATCTATCGATAAACAAACTAAATATGACTAAAGGGAAAATGCATGGAGATTCAGCTAGCATTCTAGTTTTTGTCAATAGCAAAAAAACTGACATGCCCCCTAAAAATAGAAACTTAGAAACAATGAGTCAGGAAAAGAAGCTTACCGTGCTAAACAAAGAAAAGGCTCCAAAGCATGAACAAAATTGATTCCTGGCGACCAAAGCTTAGTCTAATGGACTTAGAAAATTGGAATAAGGTTGAAAGTGGTGGACAACAGCAAATGGTTGTGGAACTCATAGAGAAAGTGGAATGAAAGAGTTTGAGTATGACAGACTCCAAATGACAAATGAAAGGGGGAAAAGAGTTTCCTAACTTTTATTACACATGATCTAACCATTAGCTCGGGTGCACTTACTTGCCCTCGCGACCTCATGCTAGTGCGTGTGCACCTAATCACCCATTGTGCATCTCACCTCTCTTCAGCTCAGATGCATCTAATCGCCTACTGATAGCTCAGGTGAACCTAATCGCCCTTGTGACCTCATGCTAGTGTGTGCACACCCAATCACCCACTGCACATCTCATCTAGCTACAGCTCGGGTGCACCTAATCGCCCTTACAACCTCATGCCAGGGCATGCACACCTAATTGCCCATTGCACATCTCACCTCGCTATAACTCAGGTGCACCTAATCACCCTTGTGACCTCATGCCAGTGTGTGCACACCTAATCACCCACTGTGCATTTCACCTCACTATAACTCGGGTGCAGTTGATTGGCTATTGATAGCTTGAGCGCATCTAATTGCCTTCGAGACCTCATGCTAGTGTGTGCACACCTAATTACCCACTACGCATCTTACCTCATTGTAGCTCGGGTGCACCTAATTGCCTATTGATAGTTAGGGCACACCTAATCACCCTTGTGACCTCATGCCAATGTGTGTGCACCTAATCACCCACCACACATCTCATCTCATTTCAGCTCAGGTGCACCTAATCACCTACTGATAGCTCGGGCACACCTAATTACCTTCCCGACTTCATGCCAATGCATGCTCACCTAATCGCCCATTGTGTATCTCACCTTGCTGCAACTCGGGTGCACCTAATCACCTATTGATAGCTAGGGCACACATAATCACCCTTGTGACCTCATGCCAATGTGTACGCACCTAATCACCCACCGCACATCTCACCTCACTTCAGCTCGAGTGCACCTAATCACATACTGATAGTTAGGTGTACTTAATTACCCTCACGACCTCATGCCAATGTATGCTCACATAATCACCCACTGCGTATGCAACTCTACTTCAGCTCAAGCACATCTAATCACTCGCAAGCTTGTTCTAACTAAAGCACAATCTAAGTGTTATCGGATTCCTGTCACCAGCTACTCATAATTTTCTTATGAACTGAAAGCTCACTGTTGGGCAAAGCATTTTGGTGCTCAAGTCTGTTATCAAATGAAGTAGATTAACTTCAATTAGGCATTCAGCTCCATATTCGGTTAAACATGACATGTAGAAATCAATTTACAAAAAAGCTTGAATGTTATCTTCTACAACGATCAACAACTAATTACACATTGCAATTAAGAAAAAAGATAACTTTCATTACAAAGCCTCTTTCAACAAGGTGAATTTATACAAGAAAATTTAGAGTACAAAGACTAGAATAAGCCTATAACTACAATAAGCAGGAGGAACTGGCCTTTTAGGAGCCATAGCCTATGAACTGGCTAGATAGTTCCAGCTCCTCTTTCTCCTCTTCCCAAGCTAAGAGCTTGTCCCTCGGCTCTGCAACCTTTGGACGTTTGGAGAGACCAATTAGGTAGTCTCGCCATGCAAGGAAACCAAAGAACAAAGGTGAAGAGTTTCCTTTTTCAGCTTAACCATGAAGAGGTGGTAGAGGAAGGTAACAAAACTTCCCGGGATCCTCAAAGAGGAATTCTCATAGCAGGCTGTGCACATATTTCGGAACTCCACCAAGGATTTGCATCTTCATAAGCATAGGGGCTCATCTGAGTTGTCTATCAAATTATCTCTGTGAAGAAAGAAGAAAGGCTGCCCATGCCATATATAGACTAGCTTGGTTCTACTGAAGAATCCAGAGAACATCCAACTGTCTTTAATCAGACGGTCTGAAAAAAAAAACAAGATAACCACACCAACAATTGTAAAACATGAATAGGAAAAGATAAGGCATAGTACAAACGAAATGAAAAATTGAAGCTTGACATGACCATACAGTAGGTTATGAATAAAGACTTTGACTGTATAGCATTGTGGGTTAAAAACTTGGCGACAACGCAGGCTATGAATAGAAGGACCCTGCCTAAAAGAAATAACTCCCAACTGGCAGAGCAAACTAAGAGTTGGGGGGCTGGTGTTATGGGCATTTTATGGACTGGGTGACATGAGCCAGCAAAAGCCTAATGGATCAAATCAAGACAAGAAGTGTGGCCTAATCTAGAGTAAGGTCACTGAAGCTAGATAATAGATTACGCAGCTCGAGCTCGAAGCCTCCAGCAGACCAAGACTAAAGTGAGCTCCTTCCAATGCAATTTGGAACAACTAATGTTTGATAAGCAATTTGAACACACTTTCAACTTGCAAATTAGCCTCCAAAGTCTGACAATGATTTTCCCCACATTTATTAACTAACGCTTAGCATTTATTGCTTAATGCAATTGTAATCATAGTTTTACAATGATAAATTAGAACTTGTAACCTTCTCGACTCCTATAAATAGGAGGGGAGTCCATTATAATAGATATAGAAGAATACATGTGAAAGCCCTGCTAAAATAGAGATAGAATCATAAGTACTGTAACTCTCTCAAATTAAGCAGAGAAACAACCTCACAGCAAATATAATCATCGTGGATGTAAGGGTTATACTAGCTTTAGCCGAACTACGATGAAACCTTGTGTGTTCATTTTACTCTTTTTCTTCTTGCACTCACCATTTCTCCATATTTTCATGTCTTATACAGTAGCTTGGGTTCCAGAACCCTTAGTTGACTAATTACCAAAATCGACTGTCAACATATATTATTTGATATTTAAACATAATGTAGAAATACAAAGAGTGAGAATTTTTTTATGAACATTAACTATCAAATTAAAATTAGATATTACTAATCATGTGTTGATAAGTAATTTATATTTATATAAATATAATTATTTACTTATACATAAATCATTTAATATAGATAAAAAAGAAGATATTTTGATTTAAAAGAAGATTAAAAAAATAAAAGTTTTGTCCATGATTTTAATTGGAACGAAAAAGAAGAAGAAACAAAAAGAAAATTAAAAGTTCTTTTCACTCGCTCTCCATTGATGAGTGAAAGTGTAAGAATAAATGCCACAAGAGGGAGACGTGTTTCTCTACCTTTTTCTTCTATTTTTTTAGTTTAAATTATTAATGTAATATAAAACCTATTTACATACAAAATTGTACCGTTACATGTGGCTTTGTTCTTCACCTTGCATGGAAAGAGGCAAGAATAATTCGTGGCATTTTACTTATTTTAGGATAAAATACAAATAGTTCTCACACTAATATTGATTGATTGGTGTAAGTATTCTAACTCTTACATCAATATGAATTGATTACATATTCCTTCTCTTTATTTAACCCTTATATTAGTGTCAACTCTCCCTCTATCTATATCTACACACACCTTTTTTTTTAACCCAATTGAAAAGTCACCCTTTCTTTTTATCAAATCATTGGAGATAGTAAATTTTAAATTTAAATGCTTCAAATGGAACCTAAAATGAGATAGGGTATAATTACATGTAAGATAAGGTTTTACCGATTGATAAGGCTTTACTGGACCAATGCAATAGCTTGCCGGAAAGTTAGGAAAAGATAAAAATTGCAAGCCTTTATCTCCTTATTATCTGGCCAATATAACTATACCATTAGGATAAGGATTTAAGGTAGTTCAGATAAATTCTAGCAAACTAAAATTTTTGAATTTTTAGTGATGGACCAAAAGTCCTATAAATAAGGGTGTTTGGAGTCCTTAATGCGATCAATTACCCATACAGCAAGAATATCATCATTCTGAGAGATTGAGAGGCATTGGAAGCTCCTGAATGCAGTGTAAAAGGAAGGAGAGGCAGTAATAAAAAATCAATAACTGGAAGTAATAAGTATAATCTAACTTCTGTTACAACTTTTTTTTTATCCTTAAGTATTTAGTGTATGCTTACATGTGGTATCAAAGCTTATAGTACCTTTGTTTTGATGTTAAGGTTGTTGGAAATTTTTTTCAAAATTACCCTATTTTTGCAAATTTTGGACCTATGTTTAAACTTGTTTTTCTTGAGTTTTAAGTTGAGAAATCATTAAGGTTATGGATTTCTAACATTTCTGTGACTGAAATAAAAAATTTGGACATTGAAATCACTAGAAATAGGCCGAGTCTTGTTTTGGGTTACGTCGGATCTGTTTCGTGTTGGGTCAACCCAGACAGAGGCAAAGGATGACGCAAACAATTGGTCATTTTATGTTTAAGTGAAACGGCATATCGTTTATAGTGAGGTCCCAGCTACCATTTAAGGTTACAGCGGTGCTGTTCTGACCAGGCCTAAAAAGACATGTCATTTACTAGCCAATCCAAAAAAAAAAAATCATTTTTTCCAGAATTTTATTTTGGGTATTTTTGGGAAATTTTTTTTCATAAATTTTATTTTTTATGAAAGATTTCATTAATATTCATAAATTTTGTTTATTATGAATATTATAATTTCCAAGGGA